>JAHLWZ010000358.1:6612-62546 GCA_020536535.1 Pelomyxa schiedti | reverse complement strand
ACATCCTCCAAACGGTGTTGCTGTGCTGGTACCGTTACGCATTATCATTTTAGCAGGTTAATCCAGCCAAAGTGACAGCTTCACAACAGCAGGATCAACAATGAGAAGAAGCACAAGGTGCCCTTCTTTTCTTGTCACCTTGCCACTTCTCACACTGAAATGAAAACGATGCTGCGAAATGGCCTTTGGTCCCATAGATCCACACCCGTCTTCTAATTATTAGCATATTGATAGTCTCCATCGGCGTCGCGGCACCCCCCGTCGATGCCATTCAGATAAATAATTACGGCCGTTTTCGAAACAGCAGGTGCACGGAATGTTGATAGCTCAGGATAAGAAGAAACCCCAAAAAAACAGCTGTACAAAGGAACTTGGAAAAGACTGGCCAGAGCGAGACCTGGGAGTCGAGGGGGGTGAGTTTCTTCTGCAAAGAAACCACAGTCCCCAAGGTCCATGACCTTTTTATGGTGGATTCTTATTTTTTGAAGACAAACCAGAATTGACTTCAAGATAAAAAGGGTTGTGCTTGAAGGAAGAAAAGTGAAGCTTCAAATTTGGGTACAAAGACAGTTCATTCTTCATATTTTAACCTTGTACAAGGATACTGCAGGACAAGAAAGGTATGTTGATAATACTTCTAACTTGTAATAACCCTCTTGAATATAGATACAGAAACATTACAACAGCATAGTATGGCAATGTTGCACCCTTCTTTGTTTTTAATGCACACCACAGCTTCTGTGGAGCTAAGGGGGTATTGCTAGTATTCATCCCGTGCTCAGATGGCTCACACCCCCTTGCCTCACTGCTGTTTCGTGGTGTTGGAATGGACTTCGAGTGGTTCTGTTACGATTGGTCACCGACGTCGGCTCTTGGGTTTTTGTTTCCTTCATTGGGGTTTTGTTTTTAAAAGGTACTTTGGTTTTAAAAAAAAAATTCTACAAACACAACTGTGGAATGAATGACCTGCAAAAGTGTTGATCAACTCGTCAGTGTTGATGCTTTGTGCTGGTGTGACGCTGCCGCGTGTTGTTTCCTTTTTATTTGGAAAGCTTGAAATGATTGTGTGATCTCCAAGAGCCACGTGGTCTGTGGAATCGAGTTGGAAGCTATCAATTTCCTGGGGAGGGTGACATACCGTCTCTTGGGCACTGTCTCCCTTGAGAATAACAGTCAACAAAGGTGTTTGAAGGCTGGGCTCAGACACGAAATAACTGAGTGCGGTGTTTAGGAAGAAAGGGGAGTATCAAGGACACACGTAAACTTCATGTAAGTATGTGGCTGCGTTGACATGTCCAACTTTCGTATCCAATTTAGGGGAACATGTATTGCACTATTTCTGAGTGAGCAGTTCTCAGCACAGTAACAATCGCTTACGGGTTATCTGGAGGAACACAATCTCCGGCAGAATATTGTGCAGGATCAAATGTATAAAGAGAAAGAGCGGTTGGGGACAGGGTTGCCCACGCCCTCCCAATTGGCATTTGCCCAGTTCCGATTGTTCCAGGAGAAGAATCACCTACACTTGGGGGTTCCCTCCCAATGCTACGTGCAAAGTTATCCTCAGTGCTGGGGTTCTAAAGGTAAGTTAAACGAAGCTTCACAGTTGTGCAAACTATACACACATCAATGTGCAAAAAGCCAAATAAGACAAGTTTTTTGCTGAACAATTGTGGGACCCATGCATATATTAGTGACTTTTCAATTCCCAAACGATGCAAGTGAAGAATTGGGGGGATTCCCTGTGCCTCGATATCCTCTTCTGATTTATTTCGATTTGTTTCTTCTGTTCGGTCCTTGTTGCCTGTTGGTCTGATAAAGGGAAAATAATTTGTGATACCAGAAGACATTTCCACAAATCCAAAAATCGTTGTGCATGAACAACGGCTTCCGGTATTTTTTCTACGCCAGCTACGTGCATATGATGCTGTGCTATTGTATTTAGAAAAGTCAAAGGTGGAAAATCTAAAATGGAAACACATTTACGAACCTGACATTAGTTTCACAAGTGACTCATGGAAGGCCAAATGTGTCAACAAAAAGTTATTGGCAGAGAAAGCTGGTGACGGTTGAGATTCAGGCTCAGACCGATTCGCCTCAGATAGTTTTGCTGCATAATCACCAAGAGCCACGCCCCACTCTAGGTGGAGCCTATACCCATTAGGAAAGAGATTTTTAAATAAATGCCACTACATGCAAAGTTCGGAAACGATTTGCTGCTGTCTCGAGTTGGGGAGCACATTTACCATATGTAGGTCACCCATCTGGATAAAGTAAAACCATTGAACAATTTGAATTACTCACTTTCCCGAGTTCTTGCATCAACAGTTCGTGTTTGGAAGAAAAAGAAGAAAAAGTTGTCATAAGGTGCTGCCTATTCATCAAGTCGGCTGCATCTGTGAGGGCGAAATTCCATATCTTATGTGGATCAACTCGCAACCTAAAAACCAGGCACAAATACGTACTTGATTCAAAGCAGGAGGAGCATTCGTCGAAGGTGTAATTTTAAGGGGTGATGGTTGGGTAGCCCTGGATGTTGTGGGAGTTGAAGGTGTCTCAGGAGGTGTGCTATCCCTGCCTGGTGATTTGGGAGGCGAGGTTGAGGCAGGTGTTGCCGTTGCTGTTGCAGGTGTGGTAGATGCAGATGTGGTGGCACTATTTGCGCTAGTTGAACCAGAGGAAGATGTAGAACCAGTTGCAGGTGTAGAATTGGAGGCCGGATCTCCGCTGGAAGTTGTTGCAGTTGCACTGTTTGAGGGAGTTCCTTCTGCCAGATTTAATGTGGATTTAACTCGCTGACTACTAAGCGGTGGAACTCCTCGTTTGAATTGTTGCTGATTGGGTAGACTGCTGGACAGGTTCGAGTCGGATTGCTGTTTTGCATGGGAAGCAACAGGGGATCCAGGGTACATGAGGGAGGAAGAAGAAGTTGATGATGAGATCGAAATTGGAGGTGTTGCTAGTGGAGGTGTTGACATGTGAGGTGTTACTGGGCTCTCTTTTAACACATAAATACGTGGGAGAAATAGGAATACGTACTAGGAGAAATTCCTTTGATTACACTGTTTATAGCCTCTACCCAAGTTTTAGCTTCCTCAGGGGATGATGCTAGAAGTACATGAGTTGATATGCCTAAGTGTACAATTTTACCTTCAATGATAAAAGTACGATTTGTTACTTCCAGATTAAACATGCAGGATGCTTTTGCGTTTGTGGCAACAATATACGCTTTACACCCAGAAACCAGGTTGATGGTATTTATTGGTTTTCCCTCCTGATAAACCAATTAGAAACTCACTTAGGCTATAGAGGAAGAGGAAAAAAAAAAAAGAAACCACAAATCTAAGTAGAGGGCACCTGGAGTTTTGCATAAGCGATGGTGCCAACGGGATCAGGCGCATTTGTGGAAGGACTGGAGCTGGGAGAGGCGGTGCCGGTGCCTCCTTTACGAGGGGGTAACAGTGTGAGAGTGAACCACCTCCGCTTCCACGACTTGACTCTTTTTCCTTGTTTGTTTAAGTACCCCTCCCGCTCCACCGTGGCCATTGTCGCTTCCTCTCTGTTATTATATGCAAGATCTTGTTAGATCTCTCGCTTGTGGTTTTGTGTCGCACCACAAGGCGTATCGGTAGTTGTGTGATGTTATTTTATTTTTTTTTATTTTCATCAACTTTCGTCGATGAAGCGAAAAAGGAGAAGGGCACTAAAACGTCAGTCCGGGTTGTGTTTTAGTGCATAAGGTATTTCTATTTCTAATAATGTTGTTGCTCTGCCATCTGTATGATGAGAATGTGATCCAACTGTATATAAACACTTTGTGTGGGTGAGTGTGAGGAGTTAGATCAACCCCTCTGCTGGTAGGATTTCTCTGTATGGTTGTTGTGCTTGTAATGTGAGATACCACTTGTTTAGTTGCTCAATGAAGCCTTCATTTGGCCAGACAATGGGCCTTTTCTGTTGTGTGTGACTTAGGGCCTTTTCAACAGAACAATTGAACTTGAATATGATGTATGCTATAACAAGGGTAGCCGACCGTGACATTCCGGCCATACTATTTTGTCTTTAGTTGGCTAGGCACGAGATAAAATTTCGTATACCAATGCACAAGTACTGAAGAACCTGCCTTTCTTGCTTGGTCAATGAATTCCATCGTTGCAGGAAAGTAAGAGAGGATATCATCCTCATCTGTATCATCCACAGGTACATTCAAATACCTGAAGCTCTTCCAGCAAAAAAAGTATTAGAAAAGCAAGCCAGGAAAGAAATTGTTTACTAGGGGATATAACGGACGCTTTGTTCTGATAGCAGATACGATATGAGTGACTCTGTTTGCCTACGGGTATTAGAGTTGTTAGTGTGCAGTATGTAAACCTGAAGAAGAGCCTTGCATTTTGCTGATGCCGCAGACCCCAGGAAAAGCCCGGCAATGATTTCATTTGCTTCTTCTGAATGGTTTTCAATAAAGCAATCCTCTGGAACCGGCAAGGGTAGCATCGAAGGTATCTGAGAGTGTTGATTTTCAAAAAGTAAAAAGATACAAACTAAATTTCCAGCTATATCTATATTCCTTAAACTGAGTCCAGTCAGTTGCGGAAGAGATCTTAGTTCATTGAAACTAGGGGAAAAAAAGGTAAAACTTACAAATTTTCAGGTACCTACTGACCTAAGATTCAGGCTAGTCAAAGTCGTGGATCTTGCTATAGAAATAGGAATTGTTGTGATAGAGTTGCAATCGAGAACCAGAGTCTCGAGGGAAGGAAATCCTGTAGTACAAGGGAAGTCAACCAAGTAATTTTCGCTGCAGTTGTAAGCATGGGGTAGTTTTGAAGCTGTATACCCTAAATTTAGGTGTTCCAATTTGGGAAGTGATATTTCTGGGAATATTTGAAGGCAGTTCTGCCGTAAAATCAGCCTAGTAGTGTTTACCTTTGTAATTCGAAATACGTGAAGGCTGGAACCCTACGAGGATAGAGAGATCAATCCAGACATATTGGAAGAATCACCCTCAAATTCTCTGATGCTGTTTGATTCCAGATTCAAACTCGATAAAGATACCAAGGAATATAGGCATGAAGGAAAAGTCTCCAATGCATTCCCCAGCAAAGACAGATCAGAAAGGCATTTCATGCACCCTAAAAGGGTATGAATGAACCACGATTTACAAGATATGTGCCTATGGAAGCAGGAATTGTTGAAATGTTGTTGGCAGCAAGAGATAAACGTGATAGTTGTGCGAGATTTCCTGTAAATGATCAACTCAAGAAGGACTAAATGAATAAGAAACCAATCTCATCGGGCAACACTCGGAGCTGGTTATATTCCATGTTTAAGGATAGTAAGCAGGGCAGTCTACACAAGATACTTGGGAAGTTTCTAAAGCAATTCCAGCCAATGTTAAGTACCTTCAATTGACCCAAGGCCTGGAGAGTGTTTTACAAAAGGAAAAGACCAAAAAAAAAAAAAAAAAAGTAAGACAAAATCAAATCAAAATCAAAATTAAAAAGTAGGTGATACCGTCAGTGTGTCAGGAAGATCCGACAAGGAGTTTCCTGACAAGTTCAGAGACGTCAAATTGACCATTTCGGAGATCTGTGGTGGCACAACGGTGATTTGGCAAGCACAAAGGCCACCAAACGAAGTCCACGACTGTGGGTCCTTTGGCAGCTCACAGCTGTACATTGTTCTGAGAAGAAACTGTAAATGGCTGAATAAAATAATCAACAGACCGGAACGTTGTCATTTTCCTTATCATCGCTCAGGATTGCGGTCTGGTGTTTTTTTTATTCAGCCAAATGAGAAATTCGCCAACCGGTCAGGAGGCCAGTGTCCATTCATTCGGATCTTCGGGAGTGCCAGGGTCCCTTGTGCGGTATGTTGTGTGACACGAGAGAGTTGTCTGATGTGAGCCAGCTCGGAGGCCCCGCTGGGAACCAAGTTGGGAACGCGATCTATTAGCCTCACACATTGGACAACCCGAAAAAATGGACTACGATACGGAGTGGCACGCGGCAAACGGCGAGCCAAACGAACCGTCGTCGCATCGGCCCTCGCCCTCATTTCGACTGTCAACGCCGGTACTCGAATCGGAGCCGCGCTCGGCGCCGAGGTCGTACAAGTCGAGGTCTCGGTCAAAGGCACGGCTAGATGTCCCGCTTCCTGTAGCCGACGCCGACGCGGGGGCCGAAGCAGCTGCTTCTGTTGATGAGCGACCGGCGCCAGTTGATTCTCCTGCGGAGGCTGGCGCTGGCGAAAATGCAACTGCAACTGCAACAACAGCGGCCGCAGTTGCTACTGATGTGATGCCAACAAAGCCGAAATTGCCGGAGGATGCTATCGACGCTGCTATCAAGTTGGTCAAGGAGCGGTACGCCAACGACCCAGGGAAACTGCTGCGAGTTGTGGATGATGTATATCCACTGCAGCCATTTAAAACATATTTTCTGCAACCAGTGAAGGCAATAGCAGTAAACCTCAGGTCATCCTTATCTTCTTCTTCTTCTTCTGTTTATAACGTTGTCCATTACCCAAGGAAAGGGGGCTCACATGACAAAGAGCAAGTGAAAGTTGTGGAGGAAGTTTGGCAAAAAGAGTCACTTTTTAGTGACTTGCATTTATACTTTTTACATGAGGTATGGTATTCCTTAAAAAACCTACAGAAGCTTAAAATGAAAGGCATCAATCATGGTTGGAACAACTCCCAAGTTTGTGAAAGATAGGCTTCTAAAATGTGCACGAGGCACGCCAGATCCTTATCCTATCAGGTCTTCTTTCTTTTCATTGCACTTTTGTTTACAGTATTCCTGTGAACCAGTTTATTGGCCGAGATTTATAATAAAGATCCAAGCAAAAAACAAGATTACGTTGAAGAATTGGTGAATATGGCACAGCATGATCCGTTTGCACTATCTTCATATATCGAAGCAATAAATATGTGCTTAACACAAGAAATTTCTTCATCGAGTACCTGCATTGTGACACAAAGACTATCAACTCAACAAACTTGCAGGACTATCTCTGTCGTACACAACAGTGTTCAAAACATTATTGAACAGTGTAGCTGTTCGAAGTTATTTTGATAGTACGATGGAAGCTATTATTTGGTGCGACATATTGGCAGTGCTGTGGTACTGCAAAGGCAAGCAACCTCAGGAAGAAAGACCATGGTTTGAACTCCGATACCCTACTGGAAATAAAACCCTCTCATTGTTAGGGAATTAACTGACTGGAAGTTTATTCATTTTACAATACAGAAACGCGATACTCTGGATTGCACCCTAGCCGATTGTACACACTCGCTAGAATCTGGATGTCGAAGTAAAAATCTCTATCTACTTTCTCTTAACAACCAAAAAAAAAAAAAAAAAAAGAGAGTGTATGGGTCCCGAAGTGTGCCTTGGCTCTAGAATGGTGGGGACTAGACGATTCTACAACTCTCACTATCTTGCAGCTTTTAAACATTCCGTTCTCTAGAAATACCCAAGTAACCAAATCCAATCTCAAGACGATGTTTCCGGTAAAGCAGTACACATCTTTCAATTGTCTTAACCACCTTAAGAGCATGATTCAAAGGGCAGAGAAAGTCAAAGGAATCTTGAAGGACTAAGATAGATCATTTCACTGTTGATGCCCTCTTGCCACTACCCAGCTTCTTCTTAATTTTCTCGTGCATTATCAGTGCTTTGGCAGGAGCCTTTTCTTGCCAGGTTCTTTGTTGATGCTGCCACATTACCTATCAGAGCTCTTTGTACTGAATCCTCTCAAAAAGAATTGCAACCAGCAGTTGTCACCAAGTGGTGTGATTTGGCTGAATAAAAAAACCACCAGACCGCCGACACTAGGGCATTTCAACGGTTTTTTTTTGTTTCCGGGTGAACATGTCCAACACGAACGCGTGCTACTCATGTGGTGCCTCGGGCATTATGCTCTAAATTGTCCCACGAAGCAAGGTGAGTGTGCGTGCCAGTTCTTTTATTTTTGTTCTCCTTGACGGTGCGGGGAGGGGGTTGCAGTTTCGGGAGAGGAAGGGCGAAAGGGACAAAATCCACACGCTCAACGACGCAGCAGTCTCCGTGGGACGAGGAGAAGGAGGAGGTGTTGGTGATGAGGCCACGCAAATATTGCTGTTCAAGGTGGCGGAGGAAGACAAGGTGGATTTGCTGATGGGGTTTCGGAGAATCACAGCTTTCCTGATGCGAGGATTGGACATCTGTTGACTGTTCACCCAGTGTGTACAAATGCTGCTCCTTGGTGTTTTGGGTTGCCATCTCCTGTATTCTCTAAGTCTTATGCAGTGCACCTCCCTCAAATTTTGAATTCTCCTGGACTAAAGACGAGGAATCTGAGATACGGTTTGTGATAGGGGCTCTATTGGGAATGTGTGAGGTGACAAGAGGAAAAGATAGAACGCATGTTCTTGGTCAGTATCCTAGATTTCTGCACACCCACTGGAAATTTCTCAACACTGTGCACGTTGCCAAAAATTACTTTCATGGCATCAAAAATTCGGGACCGGAGAGAAAGAAAGCTATTTCAGAGGATTTGAGGAGAATTTCCGCTTTTACTGCAGAGGCCCTTATAGTTGCTATGCAATATGCTGCCAATAGAAGACATCATCGGAAAGAGAAAAAACCCAAAGGTCACCACAGATCAAAGGAGGGTTCTTCAAGAGATAACTCCGACCCAGCGAAGCACCAGGCCAATTGTAAGTGCCATTGTCACCAAGCCCTCTTGGTTCACTAATTCGAATCCCAAACAGATATTACAGATACTCCCGATGTACTTTCCTTCCTAGAGGGAGAGGGAATCCCACCTCCGCCGCTTCGCACCTCCTCACCCCCGCCACCGCCGACTCTGCGGCCCGCGGCGACTCCCCACAGCAGCGGCGGCAGCAACCACCAGGCGACCACGCCCACGCTGGGCACCAGCAGCTCGCCCTCATCGCCGGGTTCATCATCATCCTCACATGACAAGAAGCCACATGTAGCCGAGCGCACAGTGGCAGAATACAGTGTGTGGTACCTGGTTCCTCATCACCACCTCTGCCTCCGCCCCTGCTTCAACAACCACCCCGATCAGACAACAGTTCACAACTCCTTTTTCTGGTGCCGTTCGTTTCTATCGTAATAACACTGTAAGTTGCATGTGCTCCTTAGAACAGTGCGCATTAAGTGTGGGTTCGACGTATATAAGAACAAAAAAAAAACCTATTCTCTTTCCAATCTGAACAGTGTTCCTGATTTTTTTTTTGTCTCCCCTCGGAACTTCCAGACCAAGTTGTTTCCAGGGCCCACCTCGAATGAACCTTTCAGGAGGTAATGAAACACCTTCATGAATCTTTTTTGAGATCCAAAGAACAGGAAAAAAAAGCGCGGGTTAGTGCCGGTGACTGGCGGTTAGGTTTTCCGCAAGTGACGTGTGACGTTGTTTTGCTGCTCGATCTACGTGTTGTCTTAAGCTGTGTTGGGTGCCTGCTGGGTGTTTGCTGGTGGCTCGTGCTCGCTTTTAGTACTCTGGCACATGAAACGGAGTGCTGCTCACCGTTGATTCCCGAAGTGATCGTGATCGTGATCGGATTGATGCAGCATTGCCAAAGCCCTGCCTCTCAGCCATTTTGCCAAGCCTCTCTCGTGGGAGAGGGCTGCTGGTGGGGTGGTCGTTGAGGTTTGGTTTTGGAGGGTGTCACACCTCAGGGGGAGCCTTCTCAGGCTCGGCTCTCCCCGTACTTTGGAGTCCTGCTGTGGGCGTCTTTCGGGCTGCCAGCCAGCACTCTACTATGGCGTATATTAATCCATTCCATTGACTAATATAATCACTAGAGAACCCCAAGCAAAAGCAAGAAGACCGGCGGACCAAAAGGCAGCAAGAGTGTGAGTGGTGTGGATTTTAAGTGCACATTTTGGGTTGCTGATTGTATTGGACATGAATTCTATTCTCTTGGATTCTCTCTCAGCAGAAAAGAGACCCAGGTAATCAACAGCGTTCCGTCTGTTGATTATTTTATGCAGCCATTTGATTTCCCTTTCTAAGAGTTGGGGAAGCAACATGCCGAAATGGAATGAGAGTGGAAACAAAAGAACAAGTTTTGGAAAGAAATACTTCAATTCTTCCTCTTTATTTTTGTGTGGTTTTTTCTGGTGGTACTGCTGTGGTTGTGATCTTTGTATTTTGTTATGGTGTAACTACTGGGAATGTTGTAGTTTGTTGCTTAGGGGATCATGTGACCAATGAATAGGCACGCTGCAGCCAAAGCCAGACCTCCAATAACCACTGTGGTCCTGTATTGAGAGTACAAGTGAGTAAAAAGAGTTAAAGTTGACTGAGAGGCCAGGTGTAATGCACAACACAAAACAAGCAAGTGAAAGGCTGATTCTGATTCAGGTGAGGCTGAGCTGGCTGCTACTAAGGCTATGGCAATGGCAACGGCAACGGCGCACTGTGAGAGACGGTGTGATGCACAAATGAACTGAAGAGTGAATGACGTGACGAGACTGGCTGCGGCTGAGAGCCGGGGTGACGGGCATGTGACACTAAACAGAAAAGGGAGAAGAGGGAGAAATTACCTGTCAGTAGGGGGTTGGGGTTGTTGTTGGTTGTAGGAGGGAGATAGAATTTGTGGCTGCGGCTGTAGCTGTGGTTGGGTATTGTAGGACAATTTCGTGTAAGGATTATGCGCTGGCTGGAAAGAGTTGAGAGGATCAGAGAGAGCTTCAGGTGAAACTGCTCGCAATCTAGCAGCAAATTGCTCATATGGCACCGGTTTGATCGTGTCATCAACTCCTCTTGTAGGATTCTGTGTTATGCCCATAGTGTACCCGTTTTCTTGTGGGTACCGGGGCCTGGTGCTGTAAAGTGACCTGGATGGATACAATGCCGAATCAGAAGGTTGACCAGCTTGATAGTAACTAGGCTTGGTTCTAAGGTACTGGGTCTCGGTTTCACTCACGTGCTGTTGACTTTGATTGTTCTGCAGCTCCTGGAAAGAGTAATCACGTTGCTGTGGCTCGCTCTGCTCTACGGCACGGCTGTACATCAGAAGTGTTGGATGAGGGATATCTAGAAGTGCACGCAAGTCGTGCTAGATATATTAGTCAAACTATGTGATAATGTTCAATTTTCAAACCTTTGCCGTCCAGCTGTCACTAATTTCAACACATTCAGACCCGGAGAGAAGCCAAGCCGTGTAGTGGGCATGAGCGAAAGAAACAAGACCGTGGAGTTTATAATGTGTCCCCTCAAGGTTCAAATCTCTCAGAGAGCCATGAGTACCCAGATGACTGGCAACACTGGAACCAAAATAAAAGCCTCCCGCATCTGCGTAAATTTTAAGTCAAGAGGAGCAGAAGGCGAGGAAAAACCTGTGAGACTTATTAGAACATTTGCTGGTTCCTTAAGTAGGGCATCCTGCGTCACACTACTTTGACAGTGCTACAAACAAGTTAATGAATAGAAAAATGGGGTATTGACTAACCGGACATGACATAGGATGCCGGAGTGAAGAAACAATAGCAGCATTGAGGTCCCAATGCTGATCTGTGAGCCTACAGAACGGTGAGGAAGGAAAAGGTATTCTAGCTGTGCGCACGTTTTCTGAGGTACCACACATATTGGTACGGAATACTCAGTAGTAACAACTTCACGGCAGTGTTGACACGTTCCCTTGAACGACTATTAAAAGGAATTCGCGCATAAAAATCGCATACAAGCATCGTGTCAGAAAGCAAGAAAGACTGCATAAGCTCTTGATCAAAACTGTCCAATATGAACGTCTTGAGAGAAGTGTGAGAAAAGAGACCACAAGATAAACACATACCAGTGCTTCAGCGGAATCGGCCATATGGTCAGCCCGGAACTCGTAGTTCTTAGCGGCCAGTAATTCTCGTAATTCGTACAAGTCCGTGACCGAATCTTTACGGTATCGCTCTAATGAGCTCTGCAAAAAAGTTAGCACTTGAGAACCAGAGAGCCATAGGTACCTTAAGTACACACGACAAACATCGCCTGGCGATGCAGTCAGCATTACGAGGTCGATGAAGCTCCAAACGCGACGCGAATCCGTTGGCGTGAAAAAGTACTTGGATCGCGGAGTTCAAGTAACACGTATTACCGACATTGAGTATGCCGCGGACGACCGTGTTGTTTTCTAGTACGACAGACATTGTTATTGTTCGGGTGAATGTTATGGCTTGTTATTGTCGGGGGTTTTTTGTGTTTAATTAAAAATGCGAACGACGTTTCGTATAAAAGAGAATTTTCTTCTTTTTTTAGCTCAGTGAGAAAACGCACTAAAAAAGGAACTGTTCTGGCTATCCAGCACACAGTGAGATTGAGCAGTGAGAAAAAAAGTTAACACGGCCGGTGGTTTATTCTTGTTTTTCCGATAGTACAACACTGTTGAGATCGTGAGGCGGTGGCGTCATTGGAGGGGTATCGTCCGAGTCGTAGGGCGACGAAGACGACGACGATGACGGCGACCCATAACCCCGCGGTGGCGGCTGCACCTGCTGTTGGTGTTGTTGTTGTTGTTGCTGCTGCTGTGGGAGTTGCATCAGCGACGACTGCAAACTTGCAGTGTCCAGTTCCACAATCTGCAGAGGAATCGGTGGAGGAGGAAGTTTGATCAACGACGGAGGTGCCCTCTGCTGCTCCTGAGAAGTTCGAGCAGACGAAGACGAAGACGAAGACGCCAATGCTGACGACGACGAGGAGGAGGAGGGCGTTGGGGCCGACGTTGACAAGGACGGCGGCTGGGCCTCGGGCCGGCACAGCTTGACTCCGTCAAAGACGCTCGTGTAGTCGAGGGCAGAGGCGCTCTGCTGCAAGTTCTGAGCCACCCCGTCAAACCTGCTGAGGTAGTCCATCGACGTAGACGACGCCAAAGTCGACGGTGACGCAGAGGGCGACGTCGCCGATGAGTTGGCCTGCGAAGCCGACGCTGTTGTGGTCGCTGCTGTTGCTGTTGCTATTGATGGTGATGTTGATGTTGATGTGGCTGCGGATGCTGAAGAGGAGCCGGTGCCGGTGGCTGTTGTTGTCGTCGTTGCAGAATTGGTTGCGGAGTTTGTGGATGTTGCTGCCGTTGAGCCGGATGATGACGAGGATGTTGTCGATGTGGATGTGGATGTGGTGGTGCCGGGCTGAACTGGGCCCGTGGGTGCCTGGGGCTGAGCGGCGGCCGCGGCGTCCATGGACTTGAGGTACTCCACGGCCATGGGCACGATGGCGGTCATCGGGAGCTCCGGGCCGTACACGCTGATCTGCAGGCCGGTCTCGGCCGCAAGCTCGCGCATGATTTTGAGTGCTGGCACATAGTTGGGCCCCGCACGCCTTACATATACCCGGGCGCGCACTTGCTTGAGGCCATCCTGGTACTCCCGTATGGCATGAGCAATTCCCTGGGGGAAGATACGGGAGGAGATACAGAGATAGGTTTTGAAGTGGGAGGGGGAGGGGGTCAGGATTAATTAGTTAAACTGGGGAAATGGGCTTGATGAACCTTGAAAGTGATAGATACATCAGTAAAGTTGGCAATCCCTCCACCTACAAGCAAGACCCTTCCTCTCCCATCATAGTTGCTAGTGGAAAGCTGTATTATTGTACGTGCAAAGTTGTATGTTTCCTCTTCGTCGGGGTTACCTTCAAGCAGTTAGGGGAACGCAGGTTTCCTCGAAATGATTACCTGCGTATTCCCCGAAGTTAGCAAGATCAGCAATCATTCCTGCATGGTCAATAGTATCTGCCAATACCATTGATGCCCCTGCACCAGCTACAATGCACCAGATACGACCTCTTGGATTAATTACATGCAATTTCAATGAAGATGAGCTCTAGATGTTGTGTGAAACAATGTGATGTGTCAAAGGGATTTTACCAAAGCATCCAATTGAGTAACATATTCCTCCTCAGGTGAATGCAACCCAAAAACACGAGGGAAGTCTGTATCTCCCCACTTTTTGTTATTACGGAACCAGGATGCCTTTGTACATGTTTATTAGGTTTCTTCAAGAATAAGAAATAAAGAAGAGGGAAGACAAAAAGTTAGTACACACACGTGGTCCAGTTCAGCTTGCATACTTAGAGGAGCTACACAGCCGTCGGGTGGTAAGAAGACCACTGGGTTGAACTCCATGAAAGTAAATTCGAGATCCTCAAACATCTTTCCTTTTGATTTAGAGTACTGCTGAAAAGTGTAACCGAACCTTATATGCAATACAAATAAACTCGGCAATTCTAGCAGGAGGCACGCTAGATATGTTGGGACATAAAACCTGGATAATAGGTGCTGGTGCTATACTACAATCAAGCGGAATAAACATGTTGTGCAATTCATTATAGCGCTGCTCAACTGTTTCTCCACGTGGACCGAATTGAATTCTTCCAAATAGGTAAAGGAAAGCAGTAACTGGTTCAGGGAAGTAACCTATTCCCAAGTCTCTCTGAGGAAATGGAAAGATAAAATTCATCTTCCCGCCTATGGGGAACAAACGGCTCAACAAGGAAATTTGAAACTATGCCTGCGAGAGCCAATTACACTTCACTGTAACGGAATAGGCATACCAGTTACAGAGTTTACAGTTACGCTCCTCTTTGAGGTAGCATCAATGAACTTCACAACCTGATAACATTTAAGAAAACAGAGGTAAAGTCAAAAAAAAAAAAAAAACTATTAAGTGTGGCTAGAGAATTGTTCATGATAAAAGAAATAAAAAAATTACACACATCCTCAAGCGTGGCATCAATCAGAGCCAAATCATAAGCTTTCCTTTGTCCAATTATCAGATCGTCGGCCTTGCACACCAACTTGGTGGCGTTGATCCACGGGTGGGCCATGGCCAGCCTGGCCAAGTCCGTGTCCTTGTTGACTTGCACGCACGGCACCAAGTCGACGACCATGGCCTGCGGCGGGATTATGGGAGAGGCCGTCGCGCCCACCGACGCGGACGACGAGCCCCCCGACGACCGCACGTCGGCCAGGGCCAGGTCCTGCGGCGTCGTGGACGGCGACGCGGGGCAGCACGAGGACACCAGCTCGAGGCCCCACCATCTCAGGAGCCCAAGCCCCCCGCCGACGCCCACTCCGCCGACCCCGACGCCCACGCCCACGCCCACGCCTCCTCCTCCCCCCGACGCCGACGTCGTCATCAGACGTGGCGCGTGCTGGGACAACAACCGCTTGGCGTCGTACTCCCTCGTTCGCCGGCGCGGCATCTGCGGTGGTGTTTCTTTCTTCTTCTACTGGTGCTTTGGTCTTTGGTTGTTTTTTTTCTTTGTCGCCCTTTCGTTTTGTTTCGTTGATCTGATGGAAGTGGGGTTCCAGAAGCGGGTTGTGTGTTCGATGCTTTCACCCTTTTGTTGGGGGGCAGTGACGGTTGACTGCACAAGAACAACGAAATGACGGTTGGGTGCACGTGTGACGTCAAGTGGTATTGTGACATTGATACGCCGTTTTGTGAAATGAACCACGAAGTCCAAGGAGATTTGACAACTTGTCATTATGTTTTTGTTGTTCCATTGGCATAGTAATTCCCCTGCGCGAGGTTTATATTCTGGCACACGAAGGAGATCTCAGTTTGGTATTTTTAATAATAGGTGCTCCATATTTGTGGTTTCAAACACAATGACCACTGCAGCCGCAGTCAAAACAACATCCTCTGCCACAACTTCAGCCGAGGCAGATGAAGGAGAAGAGAGACAACTAGGGTATCATTCGATCGACGATTTGCAACTTCACGGCATCAATGTTGGAGATATAACCAAGCTCAAAGCTGCTGGGTGCCACACCGTTGAGGTTTTTCTATTTTTCCCCTCCTCAAAAGTAATGGGCTTCTTTTTCAACAGTCTGTGCTGATGAGGACTAGGAAAGATTTGATCAATGTAAAAGGGATATCAGAGCAAAAAGTAGAGAAACTGTTGGAAGCAGCAGCCAAAATTCGTTCTATATCTTTCATCACTGGAAGTGAGCTTTATCACAGAAGGTAATGCCTTCCAGCGACAAGTCCTTACGAAAATATAGAAAGGAGTTGGTCAGAATAACTACTGGGAGGTATAGTCACTTTTTTTTGGAAAAGAAACTAATTGTTTCCAAGTTCCGCCCTGGATACTCTTCTCAAAGTACTTCCATTGATAACCTCTTTCTTTAAACATTTTCCAGGGAGGCATTGAGTCCATGGGAATAACCGAAGTATTTGGTGAATTTCGCACAGGAAAAACTCAGTTATGCCACACAGTTGCGGTGACGGCAATGCTTCCTAGATCAATGGGTGGGGGGGAAGGGAAAATAGCCTACATAGATACTGGTATGTCGCAGTTTTAAATACCTACTAACTATCTATAGAGGGAACATTTCGACCTGAACGCATAGAAAAAATTGCTGCCCGGTTCAACTTGAATCCAGAAGTAATTGCATTATAACTGGTTCTTTCATTTAAGTCTCTTAGGTTGTCCTTGACAATGTGCTCTATGCTCGAGGTATTTGAGAGCAAAAGACTTTTGGTGACCGCTTTTTTATTTAGCATATACTCATGAGCAACAAATGGATCTTCTCACAGAAGGTACACCCGTAACGGCTAATTGTGACACTCAATTCATTCAATAAAAGTTGCTGCCAGGATGGTTGAAGAAAAATTCGCGCTACTTGTTGTGGATAGCGTTACCGCACTCTTCCGCGTGGATTTCACTGGAAGGTACCAGCCTTTTAATCAATGAATTCTGTACTCACATTAATTTAAGAGGAGAACTGGCAGAGAGGCAGCAAAGACTTGGGAAAATGTTAAGCAGGATGGTTAAGATCAGGCAAGCAACTATAGCCTGTTATAAAGCACTAACGTTGTAGTAGTGAAGAGTTCAACATCGCAGTTCTAATGAGCAACCAAGTATGTGCCGACCCAGGCGCTGGTGCTATGTTTGTAG
Source organism: Pelomyxa schiedti (assembly GCA_020536535.1). Classification (NCBI taxonomy): domain Eukaryota; phylum Evosea; order Pelobiontida; family Pelomyxidae; genus Pelomyxa; species Pelomyxa schiedti. The sequence goes on along the minus strand of JAHLWZ010000358.1, from coordinate 45,641 downwards.
CCGATCCTAAAAAGCCCATTGGGGGTCATGTATTGGCTCATGCCAGCACAACTCGGCTCTTCTTACGCAAAGGAAAAGGTGAACAGAGGATTTGTAAGGTACACAATGCACTTTCTGCCCTTCAAAACCCTAACCACATCAACAGGTGTATGATAGTCCCTGCCTTCCCGAAGAAGAAGCTATTTTCACCATCTCGGAAGGCGGCATCATCGACTCCAAGGAGTAGGACACTAAATTAAATGATAGCAATAATCTCATAATTAGGCAAAGCACCAACCAAGCTTGGGTTTTTTTCTTTTACAACAACAACAAGTTTTGAGGTGAAAGGTGGGCGTCTACAATCCCATGCGTTGTTTCTTTGATGGGGAGGCTGTGGCGGCGGGATTGTCATTCACAGGGGATGGTGACCTTTTCAAAGGCAAAGCTTCCTGGATGAGGTTCGGTTGATTTTCTTGAATCGTTTCCTTGTCACTGGTGGTGTGTTTTTGTTTTGGAGGGGTTTCTGTTGGTGAGCCTGATCCGGCCGTAGTTGATGTTGTTGTAATGCCACTGGTGGTTGTTGTTGTTGTAGTTGTAGATGTTGGTGGGGTTGTTGTTTGGGGTTGTGGGTTGGGTTCCGTTGTGGGTTTTGTTGCTTTGATGGGGCTGAGGTGGCCCCGTAGGTTTGCCGGCACAAACATGAGGAATTCTGATACAAGTCCGGGATGCCCCTCCAGTAGAACTTCTGCCTATTGTGGGTGTAAAAGGTGATAGGGTTTGAAAGGGGTGGGTATTCACCTCACGTAGAATTGCCAGTGCACGTTTGGAAATCTTGCTGCTCGATTTGCTTTTGGTCTCTTGCTTGAATTGGTTGAGTTTTTCCGTGAAAATTGTATAATTTTCCACAGAGAGAACTGCTTTAACCTACACATTGTGTCACCTAAAAAGGTAAGTGTGCATGCTTACCTGGACTAAGAATGTGCTTGAATTACTTGACCTGCCTTTAGTAGGAGAGTCTGCAATTGCAACCTGTCGGTTAGGCTGTTGTGGAGAAGCAGGAGCTGGAGGTATTTGTGCCCGAGGCTGGGGTTGCATTTGTGCTTGCAGCTTGGGGTGCTGGGGGGTCGACTGAGGCTGGTTAGTGTCAAGATGTTTGTTTTGAAGAGCCACTGCGGGGTTGGAGTGGCCTCGGAATACTGACGAAGCAGAAGTTCTACATATTAGTTCTGTTTTGAGAGGTGATGTCACAGACGAAGTTTCCATTTTGGTGCTGGGTTTGGCTGGGGGGTGGTTGGGGGACTTGAGATACTGCACAGACATGGGAGTTGGTGAGATTTTTTTCGCAGGGGACTTTGGATTGGTCAAGGGAATTATTGCTGGAGGTGCAGTCACAGCACCTGGCGCTACCACACTGAGGTATTTGGTGTGGTGCATATTGAAGAATTTCGTGAGGTTGGATAATGTGTCACCCCAGGTTTGAAAGGATTGAAGGCATGGACGTAACCACCTTTCTTGGATCAATGTTTCGTTGACACTGAAGAGTAATCAATACCTAGAAAGAGCTTCACGCAATTTGGGACGACTGAACCGTTCGTCACATAACAAAATTGCCCCAAAATCCGCAATGTGTCTAATAACCCTCCCTATTGCTTGATTGACTGCACGTGTTGCTTGCTGGGTATACCAATCTTCACCTGACAAGGGCTTACACTGGCAGAAAGATGTAAACAATAAAAAAATAAGAAGTGAAGGACCTCTGGATTTGGTGGTGCTTCATCCATATACTGTCTTTTGAGTTTCACCTTGCTTCATGTTACCAAAGTTGGAATTTGATCGGTACGAGCCTGCCTTTGCATCTTGAAGATTGGGGAATGGGAGGCCCACTACTACAACAGCTCGTGCGTGGTGGTCGGAAAAGTCAATACCTTCACTCACCTGGAAGGATCACAGTAAATATCTCTCTCCTGTAGGAGGTGGGGTGTAAACACCTTGCCTCGCGCAACAGCTAGAAAAATGGCACCGCGGTTTGTTGGTTGAGCCACCTCATCATTATATTGTTGTATTACGGCATTGAACTGGGTCATATTTCGTGGCTACATAGGTCATGTGAGCTGGTAAAATTAGGGCCAAGTAGACCCACCTCTGTGACAACAGTCTTGTACTGTTTAATTAAATTCATTATGCAAGCACCATTGCGCTTTTTCAAATCAGTATTCATTTATATGGGTAAGAAGGTTACTTCTTGGCTCCAAAGAGTAATGCAAGATGTAAGCATATAATATGACGGAAAAAATACAAGAACTCCACCAGGTGTTACCCGCGAGACACCAGCTGGGATAACTTGAGAATGAGAGGACAAGGGGTCCACTCCAATACCTATTATGTCCCCAACTTCCATTTGATATGCTGCGGAGGAGCGATTTTGGTAACCTGAGTTAAGAGGGACTATCTTTCTTGTACCTAAGTTTGTGTAAAAAGAGGCATATTATTGAAACCGTTTTACTTACCAGAAGAAACAATACAACCCCATACGTTTTCGAGTGGGACCACATGAGAGTTCTCTAATTTGATAGGAAACGGTACTCCAAGCTCTTGCTCTAGCGCGTCAAGTGGAGATAATGTACCACTAGTCAAAATCCTGGTAGAGAAGTTGCTTATTGTCAATAGGTCAAGTAGATAATACCTACATGCATCTAATTCCAGTTCCAAGTAGGGAACGGAGTGCGAGAGCAGGACTAAAACACCAATATCCTAGGCACCACTGACTTTTCTGAGTGAAGATATGAACCTACTAGTGTCTAAGATTCAATTTTAAAAATAGAATATGGTGAATGAACCTTGAGGTATCTGTCTGCATCTTTGGGTTCAACAAAGAATGATAGCTTAAGTGCCTCAGAGAAGTGGTCTAAATGTGCATGCTGTGATCCTGCTATATAGTGTCCAGTTATTATGCCAGTCTAAAGTTTTGATTCTCCTCCCATGGGATGGTACCATCTTGCAAGCTCTGCACTGCGGTAGACAGAATGGAAACAATTGTGTCGCCTTGATCACCAGCAATTCCACTTTTTTCAAGAAGGTTGCGGAAGTAACTTCCAACAAAGGTCGCACATCGATAATTGTCACCATCAGTAGAGATTGTTGGTCGAGGATTGACATCCAGAGGGGCACCAGAACGGACAGCAGTGTACAATGCACTAATTTGAGTCTGAATGGCGGCAATAATATCTGAGGGATAATGAACATTGGGTAGTAATAAAATAAAATTTCTACCTTTGAGATGAAAAAAATCGACAAGAGGAGGGTTGTTTTCAGTTGGGATAGTATTCTGTTTCAGTACTTCAATACAGTCATCGAGTTCCCGCAAGCAACCATTCAAGTCTTCTGGAGTTAGTTCCACGGAAATAGCATCCTGGCACACAGAATCCTGTGAAGTCGTTAGCCTTTTGTTTTTTAGGAATCTAATGTAAGTACCAAATTGTGGGCTTCGTCAAATATAACCACAGAATCAGTCCAATCTATTGCTTGTGTGGCACTGAAACTTTGTGAAACAGGAACACTGACTAAGCTGAGATTTTACTCACCGTATTTTTGGGTCGATCAAGTAATTGTATGGCATGAACAGAACGTCTGCTTTTTGAATTGTCTCTCTACTAAGGTAATAGGGGCAAATATTGTTCTCTCTTCCAACTTTTTCGAGATCCTCTTGGGTGAACCAGTTAGAATAACTGGGGGAAAAAGTGTACTGGAATCACCAATATCCCAGGCCACTTTGTCATCCACAGTTGCCCGGAGCAGTTCCAAAAAATCTTTGGGGTGTTCAACTTGTTTATCTATAGCTCTATCAGTGAAAGAACTGTTAATTTGGTTGCTACTCCACCCGATAAATTGTTGCGAAGTTTACACTCGTTGCGAGATGTGCGGGCATTGCAAGCCTGGTTTTGAGCTGTGGCAGGTAATTTACGCACTGCTGGTTCTAAACAAAGCTGGGACCGTGCTCCAAGAAGGCCATTTGACACTCTGTGGTTGGTTGTTTGTTCATTTGTATGACGTAGGGAAATAAAAACCTACTGGTAACTTGATCTTCTGAATTCCTTTATGACTTGTGTGAGTTGGGAGTGGGTTCTTGATGTATAAATGATCTTAGGAGGTCTTGGTGGTTTTTCTTCTTCCGTTTCTTCACTTTGCTGAGTGTGATCTGAGCTGGAAGATTGAACGCTGTCAACGTGTGTATCCAGGCAAACATCATCATGGAACACATCAAACACCAAGGTGCTATCATCATTGCCGCTATCTCCCATTGAGTTCTTAAGCCCGACACTGCCTGAGGAGGGAACAACAGTGGTATGGCCGACCTCCTCGCTTGAGTTCTTACAAGAACTATTATCCACAACAGACTTGACCAAGGCAGTAGCAACAGATTTAGCAGAAGCAGTGTCAGCAGCCACCTTTTCTTCGTCTTCTTCCTCGTCCTCCTGAACAGCTTTCATGACCTGAGAATCCACCCAGTTGTACTGCAACTTGACCAACAACTGTTCTCTTTGCCAAGAGAGAGCAGAGCACAGCAGGCAAAGAGTCTTGCCTGTGCCAGTGGGACTCTCTAAGAGTGCATTTTGCCTCTGATAATCGAAAGAGGTTGAGGATACGCAACAAGATTAACACCAACGCACAACAACAAAAATGGACGGCGAAAAAAAGAGAAAAAAAGAGGAAGAAAAAAAAAAAAAAAAAAGATCAGTTGGCACACACATTGTTGAGCGCTTGAATAACTTTTTCCATGTACACGAGTTGGCAGGGATAAGCCTCGTACGGAAAATCGACAGAGACGCCACACAGCACGTACTTCCGGCCTCGACATGTGTTGGCTCCCGCCATCACACCAAGAAGTTCGTTCGACGAAAACTAGAAGATGCCCAATCCTCCTCTCTTTGTCAATACTTCTTTCCGTGTGTTGTATTCAATGGGTGCCTAAACTCCTTTCAGTCTGATTTAAGCATCAAAAACAGTGTTGTGATTGTGATTCATCATTTAATAGAGGTACAACATATTGTATTTTTGATGTTCAGAAGTACAGACACCTGCACACAGAGCTGTCAGGGACCTTTTTCAATGAAACAGTCAAAAAGGTCCCTGACAACTCTGTGCACAGATGTCTGTACTGCCAAACATTAAAAATACAATATGTTGTTGCCTCATCTATCACAGGATAGACTTTGAGTCAATTTCAAATGTCACACTAGTTGTACCACACATGCATTTATATGGAAGGCCAGATGGCCTGTTCAGCACTGTGCCTCTCTCTATGCCCTATCTGTCACAAAACACTACTAAAAGCAGTAGGGGAAGCTTTTAGTAGGGTGTTCTAGGTTAGGTAGGGCATGGAGAGAGACACAGTGGTACAACTAGTGTGATGTTTGAAATGGACCCAGAGTCTATCCTGTGATAGATGAGGCAGCAATGTGGTGGAATTCAATCCTCAAAGCTACATTTTTGGTGTGTCCAATGTTCAGAGCCACCTTGGCAGTCTGTTTGTTTTTTGCATCTCCATGATGTCCAGCTCTGGCCTCCCCCTTTTATTGGCACTCCCATGACTGGAGATCTGACATAATTAAGAATTATCAATTCTTTGTTGTCTGTTCCCTGAGTCTCGTGACTGGAGATTTCGGTCTCCCAGACCTTTCAGACAACATGGGTCGAGCACGGATCCAGACAGTTCCACAGATAGGATAGTCCTTCCACAACGGCATAATAAAATAATCAACAGACCGGAACGCTGTCTCTTTGGTTTTCGGCCAATTATCGAGTTGGTCTTCTCCCACAATGGCGTCGTCGTCATTGTGGCTCAACGAGTCTTCGTCCGCGTCGTTTTCGCTTTCGCCTTCCCTCGCGTCGTGGTCGTCATCGATGTCTTCAAGCACCACGCAAGTTGCTGATTGGATGTACGACGTGTTCTGGGCAGAGCTTGTTTGTTTCTACATTGCGTTTGGCATCTCAGCCGCGCGGGTGATTTGGATTTTAGTGCGAGAGCCCTACTCGGGGTTCTCTGTGAGGAAGGGAACATTGATACTCATCCCTTTTCCGCTTTTGTGTGCGCCACTGCCTTCCTCCTTTGTCATCTTTTTCAATCAAAACTCCACCTGCTTAATGCTATTATGAAGCACGTGCTCTTGAGATGAGCATATTCTGGGATGGATATCTTGAGACTTCCCTGAATAAACAGACTTTACTGCAAACTTTTCTAGGGGTATTTTTCTTCCATTTATTTTTTTTCCCCGCCATTATTCTAAACTTCCCTAGGGTTTGCCGGGCTACCTATTTTTTTCTGCCTATAGTCTCATGTTTTGCTTTTGGTATCCTGAACCACTACGGGTTGTAGATATCTAAGCCACCTAGGGTTGGATTGTTAATTCCTTCTGCTACAGTACCACGAGTGAAACGGGCAACTTTGATGGTAAATGGTGCAAACTTCTTGAATTGGGTAACTATCTCTTAGGTTTACTCAGCAGTCAATGTCCTTGTATATCTTGTTTGGATAGTACTGTTGATCCTGATGGGCGTGGAAGCCATGGACCTATTCCATGAAATAGAGGCTATATATGCTGCCTCACTCGCATTTGTCACTGGCATGGGTGCGTTTCCTTTATTGACCTTAAAAGAAACAATCAAAACCTAACTCTTTAAAGCATTTGGAATTTTTGGGGTTGTAGTGTTTGTGCATGTGAAAAATCATTCAGTGTTGAAATCGGAGCGCACAAGTCAAGTCCTAAAACGGGTACCCCGTTCTTCATACCTTCTTCCTGTTCTGGGTATTAATTCCTTTAACCACAGGTAACTTTCCCAGCAATTCTGTTTTTTGTTGTATTTCTACTGCGGTCCGGGATGATTATTATTGACATGTTTGTTCTCTCTGATAACGCAGTGGGCACCACAATTAGCAAACTTTTGTTCCAACCATTCTTGGATCTTCTTCCAGCCGTGCTGATATTGATAGTCTTGTGGAAGCCGGTCGTTGCCCCCAAAATCCAATCAGAGAAGACACTACTTAAGGAACCGAGGAGCTTGAATAGTGTTTAAACTGTAACCATTTCCTGTACATTGTAATACTTCTACCAACAAAAGGCATGAAAAAAAAGCTATTCCAAATAGTTTGTTTCTTTGTGCCACAATAATGGAAGTTCTTTTAGACAGGGTTGTTGAAAACAGGACTACCACTGATATACAGTGAAGTCACCAGAAAGGGCAGCAATGTATGACAGAGTCCTGAAAGGGAGAACCCTGAGGGGGCTCTGACGACCCACCCGTGGGTGATGTGCCATCAGTGCTGTGAGGGTCCGCATTGTTCCCTGTAGGTGTGAGTATGCAGATAGGATCCACTGCCTCTTTTCTTCTGAGAATATCTTCAACATGCTAGAGTGCTGGAAGCATTCCGCAAGGGAATTCCGGTCGATTTCAAGAGCCATGTCAGGGGGGGTGGGTTCTTGCCGGGCTTCTGCTTGCACCACATTTAAGATGTCCTGGATGCCACCCGTGAGGGCCCCTACACCACAATGTATGTCTCCCCTGAGGTACAACTTGACAAGGCGCATCACAGCAAAGCGGTACACCTTAGAGATCTACTTTTCTGATTAGGAGGAGAGTTTGGATTTTTGTTTGTGAAATATTACCTTCCTGCCTTTGCTGTATAGTGTGGAAACTGAAGAGTCAATGAAGCTGTACTGGAGATGAGCATTCATAAGAACGAAGTTGAGGTAGAGATGTGCTGCAAGAAAGGTCCCATTGCATTTCCCCGTTTGGCTTCTACCGGCTGTGCACTCTAGCCACCAACCAAGCAACACCCACGCTGGAGTATAACCTGCAGCAGTTGCCCAGGCAAGTAGAGAAAAAATAAGTTCCTTCTGGGCAGCAATGACGCGGGGAAGGATGAATTCGCCAGCAGTGACCACCAAGCACTTCCTTTCACTTTCACACCAAATGCTCCAGGCGAGGTGTGTCATTGCCTCTGGGTCACCAAGAAAGCAGGCCTTCAGTAAGGCTGGGAAATTCGAGTATTTAATGGCAAATAGTCTGCAGGCTTGTGCCGATCCTCCGTTGACAGCTTTTGTACTTTCTTTCCATACATGTTTTGACTTCTTCTGTTTGTGCCATTGGCAACGGAGAGCACATTTAGTTGCATAAATTGTGTTACCCAGATGAGCCATACGCAGAGCAAAAGTGGCGTTCCACTTTTGCCTAAGAGCAATTGTATGTGCTTTGAAAATTTTGGTGAGGAAGACAACCACGACTGGGCACAATGTGCTTTTGGGGATGGGATCTGGAAGCTGTACTGTGTGACGGAGGGGGCTGCACAAGGGAACCGTTCTGAAGCAAATATCAAGAAATTTCAAATGTGATAATTCTGCAGAGACGTGAGGAGGGATGGGTACATTTGTGTAAACTGTGTGAAGGAGGACCTAGAGTTTGAGTTAGATATTCCAGCAAAATCCTGAACAACGCACTTTCAGTAAATTGACAGCACAGAAGTAACCACTCACTTCAGCTATTTGATGTAGAGATAATGACTGCATGGAATTCAGGAGGTCTGGCAACCCCGTAACAAGACCTGCAGCCTCTACGAGATTTGGTGGTGGTGCATAGGCTGTTGCAACTTTGGCGGGTTCCTTACACATAAACCACAATTTATCCACACAGGAATGTGCTGCCTCGTCAGCACCTTTTGAGATTAAGTGACGTAGATCATGAATTGCGCCCCGCAATGTTCCGTTGGAGAGCATGTTCCCATTTCTATCCCAGAATGCAGCATTGGAGTTTGTGTTAATCTTTGATATGTCGCCATGCCCAATGCGAGCGCCGTTGCGGGACAGGCTAGATTGTAGGTACTTCTTCAAACCCACAACAATGATACCCCAATCAATGTGCGTTGAAGACGTCAACTCCTGCACAGACTTTCTGAGAAACTCAGCCACCGCGTTCTCAATGAGCGACTGATCTTGGATATCAGAAGTAGGTACTTTTGTTTCAACAGTGATAATATCAGGAGTCACAACTGCCACTTCACCAGCGGAAGAAGTTGCATTTGCATTTGAATTTTCCATTTTACACGCCTTCGCAGTTGCCTTAATCGCAGTTGGATTGGCAGTGGGTGTTGCAGTTGCAGTTGCAGCGGGGGCACGAGACCACTGAGAACGCTGCTCCGGGCGCACCGGGTCCAGCAGGTGGCGCACCACGCTCCTGAGCTTCCGGCACACGTGGTCGTGGTCCATGTACTCGTCCATGCCCAGGAGCCGCAGCAGGTCCACGAACCAGCGGGCCGCGGGGGCCGCCGAGTCGGCCACGGCGGCCTCGCCCAGCGCCTCCGAGTACTGCGTGCTGGGGTCGGCGCCCGCGCCCGCGTCGTCGTCGTCGCCGCCGCCGCCGGCGCCGCCGCCCGACACCCAGCCCAGGCCGAACATCGGCCCGCGGGCCTTGGCCGCCCGCAGGCTCGCGGCCCGCGCCTGCATCCGCACCGCGTAGCTCATCCGCGCCTCGGCCCGCGCCTCCCGCTCCACCCCGTCCTGCTCCCCGCACTCCCCCTCGCTGCTGACACCCCCTCCCTCGGCCCATTCCGCGGTGTCCCCCCGCCCACGCTCCTGCTCCTGCATCTGCCTCTGTTGCTGCGCCTGCGCCTGCGCCCGGACCTGCTTCCGGCGGGTGTTGTTGAGCCGCTGCTTCTTCTGTTGCTTGCCCGCCGCGGCCGGCTTTTTCTGCTGCTGCTGGTGCTGCGGCTGCGGTCGCGGTGCCGGGGGCGGCCTCTTCCTGCCGTTGATCTCGCTGTCGTCCGTGGCGGTAGACGCGGTGGTCGTCGCTGTTGTCGCCGTAGGCGCGGCTGCGGCCGTGGTGGTGGTGGTCGTCGAGTGCGACGCGGGGGATGGCAGCGGCACGAAGCCCGTGCCTCCGACGGCGCTGGGGGCTGCTGCTGCCGCGGGCTCTGTGCGCTCGCGGGCGTTGTCGTACGGCGGCGCTGGGGGGGCTGCGCTTATCCTCGGTCGTTTGCTGTTGTGCGGTGCCGGCACGTCCTGCGAAGATGACATCGGCTCGTGTTGAAAATTTTGGGTCTGATTTCAAAGAAGATTTTACTACAAGAAGAAAATTTGGAGGTCTCAAGGAACAAAAAGCTTTTGTTTTAACTTGGCATTTGGAGAGACGGTGTGGGGGATGTTTGTTGCTGTGTGGGTTTTTTGTTTCTTTGGTCTCCCAAAAAAACATTCTGCTGTTACAAAAGTTGTTTCTCTCCCGGCTCGGGCCGTCGGCAGGTTCTGTCTACTTAGTAATGGGAGGACGGATGTATCTGCAAAAGGGATAAGTCTCCGGCCATAGGGTGGAAAGAATGGAAAGGTTTGTTACCTGTTGTCTTGGCTTTTCGGGTCCCGTTGCAACGTAATCGCCGCAGTTACAGCAACTATTGCACACGGGTGTGTTACATAGCACACTGTCTAACACTCCTAGGAGAAGAGTTGTGCGTTGTAACAGTGGTGATATCTCCTGAGCACCGGGAATGGTTGCAGACGGTGGAATGATGTTGGGCTGCGGGGGAACAGTTGCACAAGGTGGAAGCTTGCTGTGTTGAGAGACTTGTGTCGAGTTCACCTGCGGAGTTGTGGAGCTTGGAACTGTGGACGCGGCGCTCTGAGGTATAGAAGACTCCATGGAAACTATCAAGTCTGACATGCGCTCCTTCAAAACATCCAGAAGGTGCGTAGTTTCCTTCAGATATGATACTATAGCGAGATCATGTAAGAAAATTTACGTTGCCGAATGACACCAGACCAACCTATATCAGCGGTCCTATCTATTGGCAGAGTTCCACGAGAAGACGGGATTCTCAGTGCAGTTGCATTCAAAGGGATACTAGCGGAAGAAAGTACGGCAGTCCGCAATGCCTCTGGGATTTGTTCTGGACCCTGAAATGTTTAGAATACACAATACAGTGTCAGTGATATATTACTTGGCCGGGACTGCTAGGGACCGGCGAGGAGCTTGTCATGTCATGCACAAGCTGATATCGAGATCAAAAAAGTCACGAAGATATGTACGTGTGGAAACCTGTGGAATCTCGTCACGGGAAATCGGCCTGCCTCCCTTGAGAGCCATCACCGCCACGGCCAATTTGGCAGTCTTCGTTGGCAGCTGTTGATGTGACATATAGATCGGCGTTGCATCACCCACAGAGGGTGCGACTTGGCACAACTCCGCTCCCTCTTTAAGTACTCTACCGCCCCAAACTAAGCACTGCGAATCCGGAGGAATGCCGAACCTGCGGAAAATGTTGGCAACCAACGAAATGGAGAAAGAGCGTGTGGTGCGGTGGGCGACACAAAAACAAACCTGTCGTGCAACCGGCACTTGAGATCTCCACCTGTAGCACTTTGCGGGATTGCGACCTCCTCACGTTGGGCGTTGTAGAGCACACGCAGGTGATACATCCGTACGTCTGCTGTTTGATTTATTTTGGGATCTTTCCTTCGGGGATCGGGAATAAAAGCATCTTATTGATGGACTGTTGAACCGGTGTTGAACACTTGATCATAAAAAATTTGATCAACGTTAGCCCGTTAGGAAAAACACAAGGAACGTCGAAGAAACACAGAGAAAAAAGGAAGAGGAGTTTTCCTTTGAAGGCTCAGATCGATAAATGCATTTATCATAGTGGGATTTTCTGCAAAAATAGAGCGAAGGAAAACAGTTCCACCAAAAATCGGGGAGGTGCGGCTCCGGTAACTGCCATTTGCCAAGACACAATTCCCCGGCCGGGCTGGGACAAACAAATTGCATTTGGCCAAGTTCATTTCTGAAATAAATCAACCAGAAGCATGGTAGATCCAGACTCTCCGGTGGACGAGGAAGCGGAATCAAGTAATTGGGGGAAGGAAGCTTCCTTCCGGTGTCTTTGATTTCTTACCTGTTGTTTTAGTAATTATGAAAGTGGCACTTGGTGTATTGGAAGTAGATGGATATCCTGCTGTTTGCCCCGTTGAAGATTACCCAAACTCCACTGAATCGAACACAAATGTACACATTCAATGACCGGCGGTTGTAATTACTACTACAGGAAGGCACGACAATAACTCCGCCACATTCTCAACCGAAACATTTCCCCCTATGTTCACCCGTTAATTGCCCTCCATTTATCCCTTCGGTGCCAGATTATGGTTGGTTTGATGGCTCAACTTTGATAAATAACGTTCCCACAGGTTTAGACTACATTCCTCCAGTAACAGAAGAGCAGTACCTTTTTAATACAGACGAAAATATGCCACAATGTAAGCGCTCTCTTTCCCTTATCTTTGTTCAATGATACTTTTAGGTATCACCTGGCTACGAGTAGGTAGATGTGACTATGAAGGTTCTGTCTTTCTCCTATTTACCTATTTCCCTCACTCTTCACATAATAGCAACGCATCATAAACCATGCAAGTATGGCCACGCACAGCTATTTCGCAAAGGTAAGGTATTTTTCACTTGCAAACGCTATTCACACAACCTCAGCGGCTGGACCTGATGGTATTCTCAAAGGAGGAGTTATATCTTGGTAATTAATCCTTTATTGCAGTCTGTACCTTCTATCTTCGTGGAATATGTCGGTATGAACGGTTACATAATAAGCTCAAATAACCACAAAAAAGGAAAACGGGGCCACATGAAGGTTACCAGCATCCACGAGGACTTTTTGCAATCTCTGCTGAGACAATAGAAGAACCCCACTTTCAGCTGTGATCCGTGACAGACCCGGAGGCCTCCTTCCTTGTCAACTGTGATTTTAATCACCTGTGTCATTAACCCCAAAGACCAAACAAAGATATAAACGTTGCCCATAGGCATCCCCAATCACCTCTCTTCACCAAAAACGGTTCTTGGAAAAAAAAGTGACTGAAGGTTTTTTCTTGTTGTTACTTTTGTGGGAGAACACCAAGTTGGTGATGTGGACAGACGGAAGGGATTTCTTTCTTCAGTGGCAGTGATGGCCGTGTACTCTATGAGGCAGGTGAGATATGGTATGAGATATTAGACGAGAGGAGCGGGATACCTGGGACGGGACTTGGCCATCCTTTTCTTTTTCTTGGCTGCCAGGATTGCCTTTCTCTTTTTGTTTTTCTCCAGCTTTTCCAGCTTCTTCTTTCGCTCTTCCTCACTGAGTGCCTTGCCCTTGTATTTGCCTTTCCGGCCGGTACTAGCTGGAGTGTCCTCTGGTGTTGTTGGTGCCGGTGATTGGGTGGTGCTAGTTGTGGTTGTTGAGGTGGTGGTGGTTGATGCTGTCCTGGGTTTCTTTGGTGTTGGTTCGGCTGTGGATATGGGCCTCTCTTCCATTATAAGTTTCCTGCGTTTTCCGGTAGTTCTTGTTGGTTCCTCTTCACTTTCTGGTTCTGGTTCTGGTGTGTAGGATGCCATTAGTTCGGAAATGAAACCCGTGAGCCATTCTCTTCTGGACCTGTTAGAAGTGATGAGTGAAAATGACATAATAACCACAAACTGTTTTACCTTGAGTACTCCTTAGATCTGGAGAACCTCTTAAGTAAAGAACGTAACTCCGGCACAACTTTGGCCTGCCGCTTGGCAATGACACCAGGGGGGTTAGCAGTGAAAGGCGCAATGAAACAGGTTGATCCTATATACACCATGGTATCACCATTAACGCTCGTAAGAGATAGCTTCACCATGGCCGAGAATAACTCAACCACCACTGCAATCGGTGGCTTAGAACCCTTACGCAAGGGTCAATTATGAGGATTAAGCTGTAAAGTGCAAACCACTCTTCTAGCACTTGTTGTTAGAGTCTCCCAGAAAATATCGGCAATGTGATGCACCAGTGATCCTTCAGTTGCTCCTCGAATTTCAGCTTCCCAGCCGCCATCATCTTGGGGTGCTTTGGCACCCCCCTTCGGCTTTGTTTGAATTTCAAGTCCCGTTGTTGTAAGCCCTTGGATAAGGGTGCTGACCCATAACTCCGCCAATTGAATATCCCATTGATGGTTACCAATAACCTGGAGGGATTCCTCCATCATGAACCTCACAATGCTCATGTATTTATCAATTCTAAGGGTTTGTTATTGTATATCCTTTGTGTCTGGCCATACAAACCTCCACTTGTCAATTCCCTTCCACTCTGTTTGAATGGTTCGGAAAAACCACAAAGTAAATTTCATAGATTGCTCGGTAGTATTAAAAAGAGAGGTCATTTGTGCCAAAAGACGCATCAGTTTTTGTTGATAAGGGACCTTGTCAGCGTGCCAAATGCCTTGGTTTGTTAGCGCACACATAACTGTGGGATAGGAGTGAAGCCTTACAAAAATAAAAGCCACGCCACAATATCCCAAACTGGATATCCGTGAAAGAAGCCACATTGGAACGTATAAGTTTCCGTACAGCACCAACAGCTCTATCCCTTTCAGACTGACCTAATAATAATCACCAAAACACCCAATGTTAGGAGTGAGAGGGGAAAAAAAAAAAAAAAAAAAGGGGCCATGGAGAGCACTCACTTGTGGAGTGGGCCAGAGCCACACAACACTGCTTCAGCTCATCTGTCCCTATCTTTCCCACAATTTGTTTCTTGCGCAGTGGGCCCTCCTCCCCACCGCCGCTCTTTGGGGTCTTCTTCTCTGCTACTTTCACCACTTTCCTACCAGCCGTTGCTTTCGCCCTGCCCGACATCGAAATCGCGTTACCAATAAACGAATGGCAACTGCACCTGGTACAGGAGCCGAAACAAAATGAAGGAGCGAAAGGGTTTGATCTGGCGAGTGCAACTTGTAATGCAGTGTTTGGGCGAGAAGTCCAAGGTTAGCTTGAGGCTCTACTCAGCACATTATCAGAACAATGAGGTTCTTACTGAATCACTTTCTCTGAACCCTATCCTATCGCCCTCGCTCTTTGATCTCATGAGGATATGCCGGGTCGATCGTTCCGGCGCACGAGAAGGTTTCGCCCTCGGCAAAAAAGCAGAACAAACGCCATCCCATCGTCGCGATGTAGTAGATAATTAACGCCGGGAAACCACAAAAGGTAAAAAGAGCCTTCGAAAGAACAAGCAACAAGTGCATGACACAGCCAGCAAGCCCAAGCACGATCCCTCGTCGCGTCCCCTCGTGAGCTTGCCTCCCCCTCCCTTGGCTCCTCTCTCGTCCTCGTCCTCGTCCTCGTCGTCGTCTGCGTCCCAGGTTGCTCCCATAATAGACTGTGGCGCCAGGATGGCCAACCGGCAGTTCGCCGTGGATTTCCAGAAGTTCGTGAGCCGGGGTTTGGCTTCCAGGGTTCAGGCCATGGTTGTGATGAACACTGACTTTGACAAGCAAGAGAGTGTCATTGAATTGTGCAAACAATACGAGGGCGTAATATACGCTGCTGTCGGTGTGCTTTTTGTTCATTTATATTATGGGATATATCCTGGGTTTTTAAGTAAAATTTTTCACAATTATTTGGTCGCTACGGATTTCTTTTGTTGTGATTTTTATCATATTTTCTTATGGAGTGGGATTTTAGGTGTTCACTCAGACAATGTGAAAAGAACCAATGAACGTTTAGCACAACAGCAACTTGAGCAGCTGCGTGACTCTGCTCTCACAAGTCATGTTGTGGCACTGTTTTGTGGATTGGATTGGACGCGAGGTTTTTGCGCTGTGGGAACTTCTATGTAACAACTAACTAATGAACAGAATTTGCCACACGCTTTGGACAAGAGAAACTTCTAGAAGACCACTTTGCACTGGCCAAAGATGTAATTTCTTTCTAACTTTCTTTTTTGAACGCTCATTTTAGTTTAGATTAATCTCCCAGTTTTGATAAATATAGCTGGATTTGGTGCTGTGGAGCGATTATGCGAACTTCTTTCTGAACAAGAAGAGTTATTAAGCCAAGGAAGAATTGCTGTTCATGCATTTGCTGGCACAACTCAGGAACTTGAAATGCTCCTTGCGAAAGGGGTTTATATAAGGTACCTTCTAAATTGATTATCAACCCCTGTAACAGTCATCTGTAGTATTTCTGGAGCCCAACTGTGTGCTGCACCTCCAGGAGTAGTTTCTGAAGATTTAACACTCGCAACCTCACAGCTACCCAAAATTCCCCTTGATCACCTTTTACTGGCGTCAGATGCACCATTTGGTACACCCCAAGTGAGCATTAGTTTTTCTTTTTTAAAAAAACCAAATATTAAACAGCAAAAACCTTAACCCCCCCAAGACAATTCCAGATACCTTTATAAGGGATGCCGCAAATGAACCGAGTAACGCACCTTACATTGTCAAGGCAATGGCTGCAGCACTGAATCTCCCAGAGCCAACTGTGTACCAGACTTTATATGACAACGCCCTCAAGTTTTACCATTTGGGTGATACTCCAGACCCCACACTTGCACAAGAAACCACAACAGAAAGTACAACAGCCTCAACGGCAATACCGCTTACTACAGCCTCAGCGGCAACATCAACCCCAACAGCCACTGAACCTGAAAATGTTGAAGAAGAGGAAGAAGTTCCCGAGGTTGAACCGGTACCATCCAAGCCAGTCTCAAAGAAAAATTCTTCCAGAGTATCTGTGACGCAAGAAAATCCAGATGTAACCAGTGAAAAGAACATACCACCAACATCAAAAGCAGCCAAAGGCAAAAAGGGCAAGAGAAGACAAGAACGCCAAGAAGAAGAAACACCGCATGTGAAAGACACAGTTCCAGACCCCAAGCCTTTACCACCGAAAACTACACCTTCTGGAAAAGTGCCTAAAGGAGCAACGCCACCTGCGGACACACCACCAAGAAAACAGACAAGTACCACCAATACAAGCAGAAAAGCAAAAGTACCTCCCACCAAGGCACCAGCCCCAACACCAACCGAAGATTCAGAATCACCTTCAGAATCTAACAGTGATGACAATAATGACAACGATGATGATGATGATAACACACCACCACCGGCAACTTCAACCAAGCCAAAGCCAACGCCAAAAGCAATTGCAAAACCAAAACCAGAGGTGAGCCCAGCTACCGAGAGAGAGGAGGTCTACACATGCAAAATGTGCCACAAGACCCTGTTCTTGCCCTCTGACATTCTTCCGCACACAGCTTCCTCAGAGGAACAAGGCCCGCGGACCACAGCCATCGCCTCGGACGCGTGCAAGATGCTGTTCATCAACAAAGTAGAGTGGATGTCTGCAGACCTACTCACCGGAGTTCCGCCGGAAGGCAAAGTGTCATGCCCAGAGTGCGGTGCCAAGATTGGCCGCTACTCACACCTCAACACTTCGAGCCTGCCGTGCAGCTGCCGGAAGGTTGCACCATCAGTCCCTGTGTTCAGAATTGGAAGGGCGAGGGTGGACCTCTTACTTGGTTCGCAAGAACAAGCACTGGCCGCGATTGAGCGGGAAGGAATCCTAAATGAGGCAGAGGAAGAAGAGACCGGGAAGCCGAAATCAAGAAGGGCAAGGAAGAAGCAACAAAAGGCAAAACACTCTGGCAACTTTTCAATGTTCCGGAACAAAACAACCTAGAGAATTGCCTTTTTTTCTAAATCACAAGGAAAAAAATAAAAATTTTTTTTGACAACTTTGAACAAAGTGGTGAGGGATGATGGATGTACTTTCGGTACACAGAGGTGATTGTGTTGCTACGACTTTCTTCTTTTGACTTTTTTGGCTTTGTTGGGCTTTTCTGTCTGCATTCCACTGGATTCCAGCTGGTCTTCATTTTCACTGTCACTTCCACTGTCACTGCCGCTGTTACCCCCACTCTCACTCACATTGGATTTTCTGCCTTCACTTTCTGGCTCCATTTCAGTCACATGGTCACTTCTTGTGGTATTAGAAATGTCTGCCTGGTCACCACTGTTGTTGGGGGTTTCAATCCCCTCCGCTAAGTCATTTGTCTCGGAGGTGTCAACAACAGAAAGTTCATTCTGGGTGTATGAGTCCGCAGAGTCATTAACAGGTGTAGAAGTGTTGCTTGATGGTGGTAGCTCAGAACCCCTTGTGATGGGTGTCGGTTTAAATTTTCTCCGCTTCCTAGAGAGTGTACGAGTATTTTCCAGAGACTGTTTGGGCTCAGGACATAGCCTCGAGAATTTGGACAAGGTTTGTGATGATGCGAGGCTGGATTGGAGTTTGGACCATGTGTCTCTTATTTTGGGTTGATCTGCTGCTGGTATTGACTGATCTACCTCAAGTCCGGATACACAGTCCTAAGTGAGTGTAAGAAAAGCTGAAAGCGATAGTCTCGAGTACTCTAAGTGTAGGCCCATGAGGGGAGATACTCCAGTGCAACAAGATTGTTGAGGTTAGTGCTGAAAAAGGTTGAGTCAGAAGTATGTGAACAAGGTTTTTGGTTGGGGTGGCATCTTTGCACAGGTTAACAATGCCTACCCATATGTCACCAGCACCTTAAACGGAAATTAGCCCGCTGAGGTGAGTATCCAGTAATACCGTGTGTGTTTGCCTTCCCAACAGCCCACTGTACTAAAGACTCTAAGTTTTGAGGATTGTTGTGTGAGTATTCAGCCACCAGTAGCTGCCACATCCAATTTTGTTCAAATGATTCCCATGAAGTGGAAGCCTCTGGGGATAGCTGTGAGTTTAGTGAGCGGTGTGATTTGGGGGAGAATGCGATGAAAGAGCCAACAGAAACACACCAACAATAGAGAAGAAATCAGGACCAAATATTTGTATTTGACGAGTGAGTAATCGTTTGGTGAAAGCGAACATCTACTATGAACTGAGTTGAAGGGGTAATGCCAAAGGGGCTTTCATACTTGAAATGGGTCGAATACAGACAATAGAGCATAAAATAATTGTGCATTACCAACAGTGTGACTTGGTAACCACAAATATGCAAAAGGAACTACAGACAGAAAGAGTACTCGGTTGAAGTCAACACAGCGCTAATAAAGCAGTATATTGTCAATAATCTGGGATGAGGAGGTTGGAAGCATACACATATGTCAGACACTACGAGTTCTGAAATATTTGTTGTCGCAGGTTTACACATCTCTAGAGCAGGAATATAAAAATTGTTGAGTTTTGATTCCCCGTTTTCATCACCATCTACTGCAGACATAACTTGATCGGGAGATAAAGTGACAATAGGAGGGACAGGCGGTGGTGGGGTGGGTGGAAGAGGAACTCCATTCGGCATCGTTGATATCAGGAAACAAAAATACCTACATACTGTAAGTTGTGTCAAATCAAGGAACGATACCGTAGTGTTGCAAGAGAATTATAATTTCGTAATTCTTTGATAATGCTGTGCAATAATCCAAGCTGTGGACCATTGGGCGTTTGCTGAATGCACATGTGGAACAGTGTCTGCAAGAGACCATAACGACAAACAACAGTTTGAGGTGTGCAATCTTGGAATTCAGCTTCCTGTATTTTAGAAATACAAAGTAAACGAACTAGAAAGCGGAAGCTTGGGAAGTGATACAGTTCGGCTCAGCAAAGTTTTAGCCACATCTTTGATACTCATATACCGTTGTTCGGAATCCAAATTAGTTGCCTAGTGATGCTTGAAGGGGGGTAGATGAAGAAGAGAACTACCTCATTCACAAAGACTGTTAGTAGCTGATAAAGAGTGAAGGGTGTGGGATCTTGTAGAAAAACGCCCTTAAGTGATAGAATTGACTGTGAGATTTGAGTTAGAGGTTGCTCCACTCTATTCTTGTCTTGTGCAGGTTCAGTTTTTTGGTGATCCACAAGCTGATTGCCCTGGGAAACGTACTCTGAGGGTTGTGATTGGTCCTGCAATTGCTGTGATGGTAGAATATGCTGTGATAGTGGCAGGCGTTGAGGAGGAGATAATGGACGTGGTTGTGCCGATAAGAGTGGCTGGGGTTGTTGTGATGTTAACTGCTGCGAAGATTTCTGGGAAGTTTGAAGTGAAGGTGCTTTGTAGAATGGTGCGAATGTAGTTTTAATTTTATGCATAAGTTCCAAGTCAAAGGGATGGGCGAAGATAGGGTCATACTTTCTAAAGGGCTTGTTAGGAACAACAAAAAGTAAAAGCCCACTACTGCAGGAAGTTTCTTCTCAGGATTTCTTCTAATGCTCTCTGAACACTGTGCAAAAGATTCTCTCGATGGGGAGGATCATAATTCTCTATAAGAAACAATAGAAACTCGAGTAGAGTGGCTGAGAGCCCAGCGTATTTTGGAATAGAGTGGTATATTAGTAGAATAGCGGGTTCTGATTAATGCATAAGATTACAGTCTTCCTCTTATTAAGAAGATTTGTTGGAATGTTACGGCACAAATTACCTATGTTCATTATATTTTTTTTGGGGTCAAAATATAACCAATCATAAAACAGAGCCAGTTTTGCTTGTGCAGCAATCCAATCGTTCTAGAAAGTGTCTATTAGAATTGATCAAGAAAAAAAGGGTTCCTCGCCTGAATGCACGTGACGAGCCAACCAATCATAGCCCATCTATTGCGATGTTAACATTTTTCTTGAGGGAAAGGGCATTAACCTTGGTACAACGTTTGAGCAAGTCTGATGTGTGGGGTGCCATACACAACATGTGTACCGTATTAAATCCACAATAAGAGACTCTGATAATTCTGAATTGAGGTAACGTTGCTGGAACCAATGCTGATATGTCCTCTGGCAACCCATTTTTACCTTTTGGGTTTTTTGAGGGTTAACTTTTTTTTACCACACCGATTTCATACGTCTTGCATCATAAAAATCAATTGTGACTCCATTTCTGGTGTTAACCTTGATTGCAGGTACTGCTTTGGTGTTTCGACATGCAACAATTGAGATACATCACTGAGGGTTGGGCTGGAGGAGTAAATTAAGTTTAATCAAGGAATCGTGGAGAAAACCTAAGAGAAGTTGGACTCGTGAGTAATTTCGCCCATATAGCCTCAAATTCTGGTATTTTTGACACTTCCTGCAGTAGTCGTAGCCCGTCTCTTCCCACTGCACTGCACTCTAAGAACTACCAATTCAGTGAATGGGAGCACAGCAATGTTACAGTGGAAAATGGGTGATGGAAAAAGGCACTACTTTTTCGTTGACTAGAGAGGACACCAATGAGATTTCCGCTTGCCTGAGGCTCATGTTTACTGGTTGGTAGTGGTCAATGATCATTCGAGTAAATGTATAAAACACAAATGGAATCAAGGATGTATTACGGTACAACCATTCCCTAAGCCCGGTTTAATCTCTTTGTTTGTGAGGGACTTTGGTACTTGTGTGTGGAAAATATTTGCAACATCCTATCACATAACCAGAGGTTTTTTGGGTCAATGTTTCCACCAATAATCTGACGGAGAAGTGCCTGGCAAATTAGATCGACTTCTGAAGCATTGTAAACAAGGAGTTCATTTATGAACCACAAGAGCTGTGTTCTTTCTTAATAAAGGAAAAAAAATGTGGGATAATACCTGTGCTCGTGGTTGGTCTAGTAACTTATTGTAACGATCACAAATCGACCGGAGAAGTGTTGTGGGAAGATTGTCTCTCATTACACTGATAAGTTGTTGGTAATACTACGGACTTGGTTACCAAATAACCAACCGATTTAACTTCACATACGGGAGTAGCTTGTGCAAGTGAAAGACTGGAAAGAATTGCAAATAAGAGGGCCATAATTAGTGTTTCATATTGCTTCTCACCTCCACCCCCAACCATCATCATTTCATTGACCTGGGATGGTTACAAAAAAAAAAAAAAAGAGGAGTAAAGTTGAACCTTGTTGGCGAATAATGCAGCTGCAGTCTGCTTCTCTTTAATATCAAGAATAATAATCAATCCTGTCCTAGGAATCGAACCAGCTGAGGGATCAAAAATGGAAACATATGCATCTCCCCATTTCTTTAAGTCCACAGTGTTTTGTAAGAACAAAAGCAGAAAAAAGAAAACCAAGGGGGTGCAGCAAGTGACAAACCAGTTCTATTTCATCGATGGGATCTATCGCCGCGTCTCGTCGTATGAACAACTGGCTCGTCCTTTGGTCTGGTGTCGAAGACACGACATAGCCGGAAATCGGAGGCGGCGACGTGCTTCTCGGTCCCAACATTCTCCCGAAGAAAAAAGAAAAAAAGTGAAAAACATTCTCGGCATGCAACTGGTCGGCCGAAAAAAAACACATGACAAAAAACAAACGAAAGACAAACATTTTTTTTGTTTTCAATTTGGTTTTGGGTGGCAACAGACTGGCCTTTTTCATACTCGCCCCGATGTTGTGGCATTGTTTGCCTGTTTGACATCTTAGACTTTGGCAAACGAGATCAAAGATCTCATTTTTATATTTATTACTTACTGTGGGTGGCCTGATCTTCTGCATCAGACTCTGCACTCTTTTGTTGTGGTGAGATGTTTGAAAAAAGTAGAGGCGTTGGTGTTACCTGTCCTTTAGACCAGACCACGATAATCTTGCTGGTGATGGAGGCTGGTTTGCTATGTAGAAATCATACTTGGTGATCCACTTGAGTGGAGGCAAGCCTTCCAAAGCAGGGACAACACGTGTCCCAATCAGAATCAGCTCAAGGAGGCCAAACAGATCTACAATTCATGTGAGTTCTTCAAGTTTTTGTGAGGGAACATTTACAAAGGTATCCTGTAAAGATTCCAGCCATGTGACCTAAGAACGAGGCATTTGGAATGATGATCTGCATTAGTGCTAATAAAATCCATGGATACAGTTTGCTTGGAACTGTAAAGAATCCAAATACGCTAAAATTGATAGGTGTCACTAACTTTTTTCTCAACGCCAAGATAGAAATACCTCCGCGAAAGTGTCTCGGAGAGGTGGCATTCAATAACAAGCACACCAAAAATGACGCCAGAATATCCAACTCTTTACTGAATTATACAAAAACCAAACTCTGAATTTAAAAAAGAAAAGAAAAGGAACTTACCCACATGTTTTAAGCGATACCAATCCAATAAGAGAAAGGAAATATGATACACCGACATGTATAAGTCCACCCAAAACTCCCATTATGAACAAAAGCCATGAATATCTAAGCGTGCCTGTCCTATGCTATTTGCGTTTCAATGATGTAAGCAACGACTAGGGGATATTCTACCTCAAGGGTGCAACTCATGAAATAAAATGCCATCATGTTCATCAGTAAATGAAGTATTCCCTGATGGAACCAATTGAAAGTGAACAACGTGTAAACTGCACAATAGTTTTTGTCACAAAGAATTCTTCCCGTAATTGGTTGGCTCTATAATAGTCACAATAATGCGATGCTACTTACACCGACTCGGCAGGAAACCAGCAGGACTGAAGAAGAAAGGAGACAAGCAGACCCACTTGTGTAAGTTTCCAAATATGAGTTCATACAAATACACGCCGCAGCACAGACCAATCACCAGCCTCGTTGCCAACGGCACCCCCTGCACCCACACTTTCAATCTAGTCCCAACTCCCGCACTCGTGGTCACATTCGATGGTAATGTTCCACGGTCCGCCATCAAATGGGAAAACCGCTTTGTTTTTTTTTTTTTAATTGGTTTTGGGGTCTTTGGCAGGAAGAAGTACTCTCTCCAGAGTTTAATTGTTTTGACTGAGGAAGCGGGAGCATAAAGAAGCTGCTATGTGGATAAATACACTCCATAGGGGGTTCCGGACACTGAGAAGGTATGCATCTGCAGGTCTTTTGGAAGCACTTAGTTTGTGCTTCATTGCCCAGCCTCCGTCACCAAAGTCCACTTGGTCACAGCCGGTTTCAAATCCAACTTTTATAACTTCATACAGGATGTTGAAGTAGGCGAAACTATCTCGTGCTGATGCATTGGCCCCAACTCTCTTCAAGTAGGTTGTCCCACTTTCCACGTTTATCAGCACCAGTCCAAATGCCACAAGTTCATCGTGAACCATGGCGCATATCACTCTCCACGTGCCTTCTTTCATGTATCTTCCGCATTCCCTGAAGAACCACTCTGTAAACTTAATGGGAAAGTCTAGGTCTCCTTGTGCAGCATGCTCGTTGCTAAGAGTATTGTGCAGCCTGTAAAGTGAAGGAGCATACTCTCTAAGTTGTTCGGGTTGGGTGATGTGCATTATTCTGCCGCCTTTGGCCACGAATTCATCAGTTTTTACTTTCATGTCCCTGCGCCACTGATGTTTAAGTCGTTTGTTGCGGAAGTCATCAAAGCTGGTATTCAACTTCAGATGGTCTATAATCACAGTGTCAGTCCAAGGGAACCTAGCCCCAACGTGACACAAGGGTATCATATTATCATATCTCTCTCGAACAAGCACAATCAAGTCCGGTACAACTGCTTTCTTGCTGGAAGAAGGGAAAGTAAGATATTGCCGTAGGGCTTGGACACAGGCAGTCTCTATTTCTGTATCTCCATTATGACGCTGACACATCATTAAACCAGAAGTATTCTCCAAAGGAATCTGTTCATCTTTTGTGTGTCGTTTTCTTGGTTGTACTTTAAAAGAACTTTCTTTAGTATATAATGTTAACTTTTCTACTTGTCTATACCTGCACGAAAGCTGTTGTGAAGCACAAAATTGGCCATATTCCACCCAACCCAAATGGGGCAAGAATTCTGTTCAGAGGCCACGGTAAGTACTGTGGGAAATTAACTGAGCATTGATATGCAGCAGCCATGCACAGCAGTTCCTGGCTCTCACCACCTGGGCACTTAGTTTCTGATTTGACTTGAAAAAGTTGAGCTTTCCCTTCCCCAGAAGCTGTGAGCATGTCACTCAGAAGATGTGTCCAAGACCATGTGAGGTGTGCAAACCTTAATTGTTTTTTTTTTAGAAGGGGGAATACCAGGTATCATCAAAACCCATAATATCAATAACGCCGCAAGTACCTGTAACACGGGGCTATGATGTCGTGAACTTCGCAGGGAAAAGGCACTTGCCTCACAGCCACATGCGTCTCCGACCTCCTCATTATGGGACGCCGCCTCTTGCGCCATAACCGCACGCAAAAAGCAACTGCAACAAACAGCACACTGACTACACCCAAACGGCACTCAGCCATTCTTCTTTTTATCGTAATATCAACAGTTTTTGATTTGAGGAGGTGGGAGAAAAAATTCCAAACTCAGGGTGTGTTGACTATGGATACAGGGTGTTGCTCTGGGCTTGATGGCGTGTTTTGACTTAGAGCCCGAAGAGTGGTTGGGCTTGATGACCTTCGCTTTCTGCCCCATAGGGAGTGCCTTAGTTGTTGTTGTGAGGCTCTGGTTCGCTGTAGTTCTGTGGAGAATTCAGCTAGTTGGGCCCGGAATAGTGGAGAAGGGTTTGCTTCTGGGTATTCCTTCTGAACGGCTTGCAGTGCTGCAAAAGAATCCATGGAAAGTGCATACATTACGAAGGCAATTACAATGGTTGCACTCTTGCTGATTCCGCTCTCACAATGAACCAGAACCTGACCTCTGGAGTGAGATAGCAGTGCTTTAGATATGAAGTCAATGGCGACCATAAAGAACTTCTCAATGTGTGTATGGGGATCGTCAGAAACTCTGTGACTTTGGTGAGAAAAGCATGGAAAAATCAAGAGCGTACTGAAGTACTGAAACATTGATTCCAGGTGGAAATTTTGACCTATGAGCAACAGCATCCCTTACTTCCATCACAGAGAGAACATCACTAATCCCCAATGTAAACAGCACCTTTTTACTCCTTATAAGGAGGCCCCAAAACAACGAAAAAGCACCGCATACATGTTGTTGGTAAGCAGTCCTTGCATCACTCAGAAACACACCGTCCATAATACACACAGGGAGAGTACTGCGAATAGGCGAAGGGGGGCTGGTGCAGCTACAGCAGCTCACAGAGGGCCATCTGAATGAGCCACTCTCTGAACACCTTGACTTGGTTCTGGTGTCCTCTCCCGGTTTCATCTCGTTCTGTTTGTTTTTGGTTTCTTTCGCTGGTTTACTATTGCGGTCGTTGAAAACCAGATACAATCGGAAACCATCTGAAAGTTCGGCGGTACCAAAAAAGATCAAGGGGTATGGGTCTGACGCGAAAAGACAACGAAGAAAGACACCGTGTTTTCAATAACTGCAGTCTCGTAACGGAAAAAGCATGTTGGTTACAGAGATTCGTCGTCTCTGGTGCGTTGAGATTGCCTGGCTCGTTGGAGGTTCACGAAGAAGGTAAAAATGAATGAGGCGGCCAGTGCACAAAGGGAAGTGGAAAACAAAACCTTATGAGGGAGTTAGTGGTTTTGTGTTTGTAGGGAAAGGGGAAAATAAACCGTGTATCCCAGGTCTGAGTATGAACCTTGTCCGATTTTGAAGAAGTCCAGAATTAAACCATTGAGGAGTTGCCCTACCAGCCCGCCGACGGTAAGGACCAGGCCGTACTCGCTCATAAAGATTCCGCTGCGCTGCTTGGAGGGCAAACTATCGCACGCCATCGCGTCTTCCTTCACGTACGTGAGCGGGAGAGGAGAAATAAGTAACCTACAAGTGTCCAATACATCCCATTTCCTAGTCCGTATATGGCGGCTTGTATTTATCAGGTAAGTAACATGGAAGAGGTTCCAGTATGAACATACCCACAACATAAACTGGTTGAATTTTTTCTACAAACATGAGAGCGGCAGTAGCAGTGGACATGAGAACAAGTCCCACACAAATTGGTACCTTTCTTCCAAGCCTCGTGTCACTGAGTTTCCCAGAAGGAAAAGAGGTTGTTAGAGCTGCGATTAACATAATGAGCCCAACAATTCCCATTGTCTAAGAGGAAGTAAGAAATTGGTTTCCTCTTCATAATAACCGTTTCAGAGTCTGCGACCCCAATAACATCACTTAGCCAAAAAGGTAGGTAAGACAATGTAGCCAGATGGAAGTAAAAAAAGAATCTCATGCAAAGAACCAAGGCAAAGTCAGGGTGCTCCCGAGCAGAAAACCTGGCATTCAAGTGAGGGGAGATTTTGTGTTGTATCTGATGAAAATTAGTTTAGACAACTAGTTATAATTTGACCCAAACCAGAATTTTTTGATGAACTTCACAAATCTACTTCGTATCGTACCTCCAGAGGCTGCTTTAGGGTCTTTTGACTTCGAACCTAAATAACCTCAGGTGAATCGTGAGACAAAACAAACCTCCTGAGCCTGAGGGATCTTCCAATTGTATGAAGGTGTGATAACTTCTCCCAATGATAAATTCACGGGCAGCAATGATAGTAGTAACACCAAAAAGGAACGATGTTCCAATGTAAATCCAGTTGACTGATGGTACACTAATGCCAGTAGCAAAAATTCCATAACCTGAGCTTGGTCAGTAGGAATAGACGAAAATAGAAATACCGAAGGCTGTGCCAAGAACTCCAAACAGACCCATAATTCCAGAGCTCAAGCCGTACTGGGATTGCGGAACTTGATCTGGAATCATTGCATGCATTATTGAGGTTCCAACTGCCACTCCCGAGACCAAAACAAGATAAGCTAAAAGCGTTACATGAAATTCTTTTTACTGCAAAAATTACCTATTACAACAAGGGCCAGGGATACAATGGCATCACCCCAATACATTAACCCACTGCCCAACACAATTAATAAACCAGAGAGAACTATATATGGACTTCGCCTTCCTAATATTAGGTCATGATAGGGGAAACATGTGGAACTGACCGAAAATAGGTCTGTATTGATCACTAAAGAAGCAAGCAATCAATCCCCAGACTTGAAATAAGCATCCAATTCCCGAGACAATGCCTGAGAAACCATGTACGGTAAATACTGGAGTCACATAACTTAAGGTGCACACCCACGCACAACGAGGGGCTTGAGGGAGCCACTTTCTCTGCCTCGTGAGGTAAAACAATCCCAGACAAAGAGTACATCACCGCACTGCAAATGAAAGTCCAAGAAGACCACCCGGCAATGCGGAACCACCTCTGTTCGCTCTTAGTGACAGCAGCAACAGGGCCGTCATCCGACATCGTAGATCCCGCCTGGACAACATCGCCGAGATCAACAGCAGGGTCGCAAGTTTCCAGATCTTGATCTCCTTGAGAAGCACCCAACACAGCCGCGTCGTTGTCGCCCGCACTCATTTGTTTACGATTTTTGCCGTCGTGTCTGTTGAAACCCAACCACCCGTTGTTTCTGGCATATTGATGGCAGTGATTTCCCGGTTGATGTTTGATTTTTGCACCTGTCTTGTGAGACGAACAGACGAGATCTCAAAAAGAAAAAAAAATGAGGGCGTGGGCGGTTGCGGCTGCGTGTTTGGTTGTCGTAAGTTGCGTCGTTGCTATTGGGGACGACGGTGTTGATAGGCCCAATGGAGATCTCAGTGATATGCCACTTACGCTATCGACATCCGACGGTCCTGACGTGTGTGCTGACATGTGTTTAGACGACCCTTCTTGCGTAGCTTGGGTACTCCTTGGACTTTTTGATTTCTCCTCTCAATTTTTTTTTTCTTTCGGTGCATTTACATGTTTCAAGTCGTACGGGAAAGCTACAACCGATGGCGGTTGCACTGAGCCGAGCACCTACCCTTTGTGTTGGTTGAAAGGCACTGCTAAACATTTTACTATGAATCCTTGCCGTGTCTCTGGCTCCCGAAATCCCACCTTGGCTGTACCTTTTGCATACCCTCTTCCAGTCACCCATATTAAACCCTCTGGCTGGTTGAAAAATCAACTTCAGGTGCCCTTCACATATTCGCCTCTCGTGGATTAAGTAATAGTGTAGATTCAAGCAGACGGCTTGAGTGGCTACCTGTCCCTGTTCTGGGCAGACATTTCTGACTCAATTTGGATTGGTGGTACTGCAGATGGTGGGCTTCATGAACGCACACCCTATTGGCTCAATGGCGTCATCCCTTTGGCTTTCTTACTTGACGTTTGTTGGAAGGTCTCTACTCCCCTCGTCTTAGAGTCTTTCAGGACCCGGACCTGATCGCTCAAGTCGAGTATTATGTTGACTATATTCTCGATCACCAACTGGAAGATGGCTGGTTTGGACCAACAGACTCCATGGACCCTTGGTCTCGGTTCCCTCTCTGTCTAGCTCTTCTACAGTACCGAGCTTCATTCGTTTCCTTTCTCTTAGTAATTACAGATATTACCAGTCCACTGAGGACTCAAGGATCATTCCTGCGCTATACAATTTCATGCACTATGTACTTTTTCTTCTCTAAACCATTGTCTAACCTATTGGTCTTGTAGCTTTTCCCTCTGTTGATTGACACCCCACTGACTTCATGGGCAGCTTATCGCTGGCAAGACATGGCTCTTGCTGTTGAGTACATTTACGATAACTATCTCATAGAAGGAGAAGAGCAAGTAATCTTCACCGATATCCGTTTTTACCTAACTTGCCTCCAGTTCCTCCTCGATTTAATTGAACTTTTACACTACCAAGGATTTGACTGGAAAGCTTATTTCAGGTACGCGTTTCCTACAGAACCTGCAGTTCTACCGCTTCTCGACAATCATGGTACTTCTCAATATTGACGCGGTGTTTCCAGTGGCCTTTTCTTATTGTGGTATAAGGTGTAAATAACGGACAAGCAGTCAAATCAGAGGCAGTTTATTACAGATTTTCTCGTGATTCTGATGATGTCGCCAGTACAAATGAACGTATTAATAAACTTGACATGTACCATGGACAAGCTTCTGGTTGGCACACACACACAAAAAAAAAAACTGAATAAATATATATGTGTAAATGACAAAAAAATGTAAACAGGTATTTTTTCTTGTGATGAGCATCTTGCTGGATTGATGCCAAGCCGGGGAACTGAGCTCTGCACAGTTGTGGAAACCATGTTTTCTTACGACGTGTCATTTTCTGTGATAGGAAATCTTACTTATGTTGATTTTGCTGAGAGAGTAGCTTTGAATGCTCTTCAAGCAACCCTGTACCCCAATGAACGCCAGTGTGAGACACTTACATTTCTCTCAGAACTGACGATATCTGGGAACACCAGTACCTCCAACAGTCTAATGAAATCAACTCGATGGTCTGTGATGACCATGTCTGGGCTTTTGATGGACCAAATAGCAATATTTATGGATTGGAGCCAAACTATGGTTGCTGCACAGCCAACTATCATCAGGGCTATCCTAAAGTGAGAAAGGCAATTTAAGTGAATACTCTAATCGATTCTACAGTATGTCACAAATGCGATCATGCTTACCCCTGATAATGGCTTGGTAATATTGCACTATGGCCCAATGGTTTTAGAGACCGTTATAGCAGCCACTTCTAACAAAGTGTCTCTCAACATGACAACGGATTACCCATTTGCTGAAACTATCTCCATTGCTACACAAGCATCTCAATCATTTACTCTTTATATGAGGGTACCTGGGTGGGTGAAAAACACAGGTGACTGGGTTGTTAGTGACTCCCTTGGTGTCAAGTACACGCCCGCTCCTGGTACTTTACTCAAGATTCAAATTCCTTCTGGCGCCGGAACGATCTCAATTCAAATAACAATGCAAATAGAAGTGACAAGAAGGTAACACTGGATGCGTTGCTTCCCCTGACCAATATTTCCAGATATAACAATGCAGCTGCAATCATGCGCGGACCACTGTTGTACGCCCTTTGGATCCCCCATAACACCACAGTGCTTGCGCACTATGCCTATGAGTCCGACGACCTGCAAATGCTCCCCACTTCACCTTGGCAGTACGGCATTCGCCTCTCCAACGACAACGACCCTACCGCCGATTTAACCTTTAGCACCACCAACGACATGACCAATCCCTTCGCCGAGGAAAGTTGCCCACTCACCATATCTGCATGGGCCAAGCCTCTCACGCAGTGGGTAGAGGAACAGGATGCAGCTGCCGCCCCTCCCGTCAGCCCGGTGTCTGTTGGAGCAGACACTCCAGTTGTGGTGAAACTAAAACCCTATGGCTCCACCAAGCTACGCATTGCAGAGATCCCCACGTACCTAGATTAAATACCACGTGTTCGTTTATGCCCGCAAAGGGCCAAAAATCTAAGCAACTTTGAGAAATTTCGGAAAGGCAATGTTTCAGTGTTTGGAAAAACCCAAATTCAATCAAATGACGGAGGTTGTTATGGGTGCTGGACCAGCTGGGCGTGCAGAGTTTGAGTGAGCTAAGGGAGGTAGTAAGATTTATGTCCAACCAAGCCAATGTAGCAGCGTAGCTGTGGGATATCACTGGTCGTTGTGTAACTGTAAGTTTGGAAACTGTTGAAGATTAGTTGAAGCCAGGATACCACAATCTAAGGAGGAGATACCACCTATTTCTGGAATGCACCGTCCTCGATTGAGAACTCCACCATTTCTTTGGGAGAAGAACCAATACATGAAGCCAGATGGATGCCTCACTTTCCATGACTTAATCGTATGAGTAGAACTTCCGTTTCGCTGATCTACACAGTACCAAGGAATACACTTCACCGTTGACATAAGTTGATGCGACAAAGTCACAGAGCGAGTCAGGGTATTTTTTTTTTCCCAAGTTAACAGAAACAGAGAACATTCGTTTGCTGGTGCAAATTGTGGAATCAGGGTGCTTCATGTACAAACGGACCTAATGGGGTGTGTTGTTGGTTCATTCTTCCTCGGAGCTGCTCTGATCCTCGTGGCCTTGTGCCTCACCTGTGGCGTTTGCCTCTTCCTCACCAGAATCATCCCCGTCCTCCTCCTCGCCATCATCGGAATCGTCGTCACTACTAGCAGCCACTAGTTCCAAGTCATTGTCGTCTTCGTCTTCGTCGTCATCCTCATCCCCGTCGTCATCAGCGTCTCCGCCTTCATCATCGCTGTCGTCGTCGTCGCCGTCATCGTCGTCGTCGTCATCATCATCGTCGTCATCGTCGCCGTCTGAGTCTTCGTTGGTGTCAGTGTCGTTCCCGCCTTCGTCATCGCCATCTGCATCGTCCATTTCTAGAAGTTCCTCGAGTACGTCGTCGTCTTCAATGTCGAGGTCCAGATCATCCAAGTCGGTGTCGGAATCGCCTTCCGAGGGTGGTGATCGTCCCACATCGTAAATTCGGCAGACCGAGTCCATGCTCTCGTTCTGTAACCTCGAGTTAGCCGTCCGGAGTTGGCTTAGCGAGGATGTGGGACACGTACTTCAACAATCGCCAGGTGAGTGTTTGTAGAGTCGGGGGTCAGATTCCATATTGCACTGTCAAGGGCAGTAGTGGAAATGAGTGAGTAGTCTAGAGCGTCAATGGTGTGAAACGTGGGTGCCTGGCGAATAGACCTGCTGCCTGTCATATGCTGACAAACTGGGTCTCTTTAGTTGAATAATTACGCAAAGGAAGGCTCACCGGCATAAAATACATCCTTATTTCCAAAAACCAGTTGTGTCTGATCAAGAACGGGACAAGTACTGAGGAGTTTGAATGTGGTTAGGTCCCATATTTCAGAATTGATGATCACTTCTACTCCCGAGGGTGCGAAGAAACCTATTACGTGTAAACAGTGCATACCAAGAGGAGAAACGAGTACCATTTCCGTAGTTCGTAAATCTGTCAAATTTATGAATCTCCTTCCCCATGCGGCAATCCCACAGTGTATCAGTGCATAGTATAAGTTGGTCACACAAACTAAAATGTGCACGGTCTCTGAATTTGGTTGGTAACTGCTCATTATCATTGTGCAACTGGAGAGTCTGGGAAAGGTCACTGGGGAAGGAATAAGTGCATTATGAAAACCTGTATCAAGGAGCACGTTTCAACACTGTACAGGAGAGCTTTTTCATGTTGCGTTCCTAATACATATTTTCCACAGTGACTGAATTCAGCTTTTCGGGGTTTAGCGAGATGGCGGAACAGTAAAACTTGCCTGCAAAGATGTCTGGAAGAGTTGTCAGAGAAGCTAATTCATTTGGCTTCTTTGTATCGAGCACTTTAGTCTCAGGGGTGCGTCTTGTCGACACAAGCATCAATTCACGATTGGGTGACATTTCCATGCCGGTTACGGGCTGTGAAAACAGTGGACAAGTATTCTTTTGTACATCAGGGTGACAAAAATGGAGGAAAATTAATAGACACTTCTTACAGACTGTTCAGCAGTCCTAATTTGCCAGCTTTGTACCTCTCCATTTTTAGTTCCCAGAAATAAGTGGTCTGTGATATTTATTGCATAAGGTTTGGAACACCAAGCAACACAAAATACTGGAGACAAACCTGAATTGCCAAACTGAGCATAGGTAAAAGTGGTCTCCCAACAACGCAGCGGTCTGGTGGGCTTGTATCGTGAATACAATAGGTGGCAATCCCTTTGGCGACCAGAGATCCCTCCTATATTGGTGAGTAGTAATACAGAGCAATGGGCGTACCATATGGAGGATTGAATTGCCTGCCAAGGATTCGTGCTGTTACTGACAGAGGGGAGTATCCAGCAGATACTGTTTTGCGGACAGTAGGACAGTGATGGGGTAACACAAGAGAGAACGGTGGCACAAGTGAGACAGGATTTGCACACCGTTGATGTTGACCTCTCAGGTACTAAAATATTTTATTTACTGCACTTTAGTGAAAGGAATAATACTTCAGTGACGATATTGTCGAGAGTTCCAGCGGGAATCGGATGGCTTGTTATCCTGGCTGGTACAGAAAGATGCTACATCAAGGTTGTCAGGGCTTGACAGCGAAAGAAAAAAAATACCGCTTCTTCTGAAAGAGATTCAGCAGTTTTAGAAAGTCCCTTTGAAAGGAGGTATTGGTGCACAACTTGTAGTAATTCATCACCCGAGTATCTGGACAGCAGATGAGTGCCTACACAAGGGGGATATCTGATACCTCACTGGAGTCGATGCAGCAATTTCTGCCCGCTCAATAAGCCTTGAAACAGGATCTGTTTTGTCACTCAAAATTGATGCAGACGTTCTTCCTGTTCTGTTTTGAAATAATGAGACTGTAGCTAGGGTTGCATTTTTGCATGCATTTTTGCAAGCAATTCAACTGCATAATGACACAGCATGTCATTGCCTTTGCTGTGTATTGGCTGGTTGCGACTCGATACGATTTGAGGCAATAGTGTTAACAACTAACGTGAATAGTAAGAAACATGTACGGAGAGTTTGTTAGCACTTATACATTATGAAGCTTTCCTAGTATTTGGCAAATGGTTGTATCATTTGCCAAGCCAAGTAAGGCTCGACAACTGAGTGCCCGTATTTCTGGTGCTCGGGGAACGTTCTCTTTGTATTGAAGTAAATTTAGGAGAACCTTTTCCAAAAGCTCTGTTAAGAAAAATTGAGAGATAAAAACCTAACCTTCACTCCATGGTGTATCCTAAAGAGCTTCCAAGTTTTTTTCAAATTGTCGTCAAATTCGCATTGCTGTAGTGCTCTAGTGCGAGCAGGTGTTGCCGGGGTGGTGGTGCTAGTGGTGGTTGGAGTGCTCGTAACTTCTGAATGTGTAGCGGTCTGATTGCTATGCTTGGCGGGAGTCGATGGCGCAGTTGTATTAGATACTTGATTAGAGACCGCGGAAGGTGTCGCAGATTGTCCCAATACCGGTCGGGATGGTAAGCTTCGTTTTCTGGTGGAGACATAAGAAAACTTTAAAATTACATAGGATAGCAGACTGTAATGGGGTCCTGCAAACACAGTTACACAGTATGAGTACAACTTCACGCAGGACTTCAGGTGGTTGAGATGTAGTACCACACTCAAGTAGCACTTCTAAGCCTATAAATCCTTAGTAAACAAGAAACAGTTATAATTAAAACCTGTTTGCTGAGAGTCAGGAGTAGCAGTATTGAGAATGAATAACTGTGCTTGTGGAAGGAATGTTATGACATGCATGCACTCGAGGAGATGAAGCACTACATCAAATCTGTTGGTTGTTTGCACACTTTTTTAAAAAGTAAATCATACCTGAAAGTAATTGGTGATAAAATTGCCTGTTTAAGAAGTTTCAACATACAGTCCACACCCCCATTTTTAACTAATAAATCGATATGGATCCAAGGAGGTGAACCAGTATCCAGTGAAAGACCTGCTTTGAAGTTTAAAAAAAGGGATAGGATAAGAATGGTGCCTTGCTGAACTGCATATTCAAAAACTGAAGATAACTCAGAAATGGTATCTTCATCTGTATCCAAAGCTTTCTTTGAATCCTCTATGCTGGATCTCTACACAGGTTTTCAGCTTTTTAAGTCACTAAATTTGCGAATTGTAGGTGTGAGAAGAGTTTGAGAAGGAGATTACTGAAGCAGATTTTAAACCGCGGCTACGCTTGAATCCTCCAATATTTAATACAAAGTGGGCCCGTAAATACTGCCGCAGACAGAAACACAAAGGAAATGCAAGTCTCCCAGTAGTGTTCCCACTGCACAGATGGAGTTTTTCTTTTTCTGGTGAGATTGACTTTCAATAATAAAGTAACTACCAATGAGATTTGATAGTCCGTTTCGCCGATCAAATTGCTGTAGTACTTGTACAGATGTCAGAGCTAAGCTCAAGAAAGCTAGACTTTTCTGTGTTGATTTTGAAAAGGTATGTTCATTTGGTTGGGGAAGGTTTTTCTTTTAAAAAAAGTGATTGGACTAACACATTGGGCTGTCTCTGATGGAGCGGAAAGTAACTCCAAGGAAATTTTGACAAGTTGTTCGATAAGATCAGGTCCCATCTGTGTGATGTTAGGTAAAAAAATTTATGATGGAGGTACCATTGCTATGCTGGCGAAGGCAGGCCCATTGACCGCAAAACTGGCAAGGCAATGTCCGATTGAGGCAGCAAAGAATGGACTCACTGGGAAAGATAGCAGAAGCTTTATACCCCCACACTCGAGTAGAGTTTGGCCAAATCTCTTGTGTATAAGAAGACCCGCAACAAGATGAAAGGTGGCTAGCATCAATGTTATACTTAATCACAAGTATTTTCAATTTGATGATCCATACCACACAACAAATGGGGGTGTTTTATGTTGAGTAGTGGAATAATTATCTCCGTGCCACCTGCATCATAGAATGGTAGAACCATTTCTTGATAGTCTATTATGCCACTCAAAGTGTGTATGGCACATACCTATTAGTGTTAATTGTAAAAAAAATACCAACTGCTTGAGGACGACTAACAAATTCAAGCCGCTTTAAGGTGTCTTCATTTAATGGGGTGAATAAATCAAGGTCAGAGAGGTCATTAGGAAGTGTATCATTAATTTGTGCAGCTGTAGCTTCTGAGCCACTATCACTACTACTCCCTATTAAAGAAAGTATTGAGGTAATATAACCAGAGCAAATAAAAACCTGTGGATGCAGTGGAAGAGCCTCCTTCATCAGTGAGTGCGGCCGGTTCATTGTTGTGATGATGGTGATGAGGGTGGAAGTTGTGACGTGCTGCCGATGTTTGTACATGTGGAAGATGCTTATGTGAGTGGTCAGAAGATTCACGGCGCAAAATTGGAAACATGGGACCAGCATCAGATGTCAGTGGGGGAAGATCATCAATGGTTGGGGGAGCCGGAAAGAGCCTATCAACTTTGGTATGGAGATCAGAGTGCTCAGAAAAGGAAGACAAAAGTAGGAAGAAACCTTCAGGGAGAAGTAATTTTATTTTTTGCACTAAACTCCTGCCAGGCCCAGCAAAAACAACTCTACTGCCATAGTCGAAATCACTTGCAAAGTCAGAAAGGAGCTCTGTGCCATTCAAAACGGGGAAAAAATGAGAATAACTATACCTATGCAGAATACTGACAGTGCTGGACAATCACAGTTTATCTTGGAGACTAACCAATTGACAATGTCCTCCTATTGTCAAATGTGAAGGTAACTAATGATTTCAACTTAAATAAGCATACTTCTTTTTCGTCCAACGAAGGTAAACTCTTGAATGGCTTTTTGAATAACCGAAATATCCCTACTAAAGTTCTAGCAGTGTATGATAAAAATTCGTTATCTCGCTGATAGTGATGAGTCAACCAATCAAAGAGCTATAGTTAAATGTTGAGTATTGGATTTCTTCCCCTTAAGAAAGTAACCTTTAAAACCAAGTCATCACCTGAACAAATAGACTGCAGGCCTACGTGAGAGTTTGCACCCAAAGAGGAAGTAAATAGCGGTTCTACCTTTTAAACTCAAGGAGCCATTGCTTAATGCCCTAGCTCTTTCCTCCCGTTCCAAACAGAAGCAAATTCTTTTGTGCTTTGTTTGCACAAAAAAAACACCAACTAACACGGTTGCGCGTGGAACTTGTAGATGTGGAATTATCAGAAACAAAGCATGCACATACGTAGCCAAGTGCCTCAGTTTCAGCGCCCTGTTGTCCGTGGGTGCACCGCTCTCCTGTATCCCCTCGATCGCCGTAGTAACCTGCTGCTGAGCCATCAATATTATTTAATATTTATGTTGAAGAAAGCTGTGATCGGCTGCGATTTCTCAGATGCAGGGAAATTAGATCACGTTGGAAACGAAAACAAGGGTCAGAAGATGACAAGAATTTTGTTTATTCGCTTTGCTCTGAGAATTTGTTGTTTCCTCAAATTCTAACCATAGAGTTGTAGGTGTTGGTGGGTTGGGATAAAAGTAATACAGTGCCAGTGCGATGAGAGTCGGTGCCTAGGACAGGAACACCTTCAAGTAGTTGGTAACAGCCTGCCGGCAAAGTGCACATGTGGTGTCTCTGTGTTCTTCTTGGAGTTCCGCAACGCAGGCGGCGCAGAACATGTGGCCGCAGGGTACGGCTGCCTTTGCTGGCGGGTGTTGGAGGCAAATGGGGCACTGAGCTGCAGCCGTTGCATGGTTGGCTGGGGGCACTTCTTTCTTTGCCCTTTCTTCCTCTTCAAGGGTCTGTTTTGGGAGGTTGGGAGGGACACGGAAAACGGAAGGATGTGTATACATGTTGAAGCTCCAAGAGTGTTGAATGCACTTGTGCCATCTCGGGGCGCTTATAGGAACACCAGGCACGGCACCGCAAAATC
The DNA here is from genome assembly GCA_020536535.1 of Pelomyxa schiedti. NCBI lineage: Eukaryota > Evosea > Pelobiontida > Pelomyxidae > Pelomyxa > Pelomyxa schiedti. Next base: position 7,841 of record JAHLWZ010000358.1, on the reverse strand, counting down.
AGCTTCACTAAGGTGCTCACAACCATATCAGACCAAGTGCACCGCCTATCAAGTAAAGCAGTAATGTCACTTTTCGAGAACGACGTCATCGCTTTCTTAAGTTCCTCAAGAGCAGGGATATCTGGTGCAGTCTTTCCAGTCAGGAGCTCAGTTGCTATAACCTGTGAGGATATTCGTTTTAGACTTCCGTAAGTTTCACAAAGGGAAGCCCATACCCCGAGGGAGTACACATCACTTTTGGGTGTTAGTGGACCCTTAACCACGCTCCTGTGTACGATTTAGTAGGGTAAAGAAGAAACACAGGAGTAAAATACTCCGGGTCGGTGTAGTGCTTCGGCCTTAGAAACATTTGATAGGTATCATAGCAAGAAGAGGCCAACTTCTCTGGGCAGTAGTCCGACAGCTGTACCGTGTCATTGGCAGAGAACAGTACATTTGTTGGCTACTCCAGATTAAGAGATGATGTGCAAACAGGGGAAAAACCTTGAGGTTGCCGTGTGCGGAAGCAAGTCTCCCGTGTAGCACAAGGGCAGACTCCGCTAAAACAAGTGAGAGAGAGAAACAATCCTGATCATAGTACCTATGCCTACAAGAGCTTTTATTCGATCCAACACTTGAAATTCAGGTTTGAGCATTTTTTGCAGCAAGTTGCCATGTGGAGCAAATTCCATAGCAACGACTAGCTCATTGTGAGCGGTTGAAACAACTTCGACGATATCAATAAGATGAGGATCATGTGCTAAGTCGGCTCTCATTTTCTGAGTATTCTCGTTACTTTCTCTTGCTAATAAGAGGGCGTTAACCTGTAGAACATTGATATATGATGTCTTGAGAACTTGTCGATCAAATCCAAAGACCTTCACTGCCAACAATTTATCCGCTGATTTGACTTTTACCACTTGCCCACGGTAACCTACTCCAATTGTACACTCTACAGACACATCCGATCTTGGGTGATCAGGAACAAATATGAGTGAAGAATACATACCTCAAACCCGTGGCTTGGCGTAGTGCAGTTATAAAAGCTGGTGCACCAAGGGCAGATATTCTATGGGTTAGTGCATCAGTAGCAAGGCTGGTCGGAGTGGTTGTTTGAGACACAGGGATCGCAGTTGGAGTAGTGACTTGAGACAAGTTTGCACTTGTCGGTGCTGGAGTTGGACCAGGAGTAAGAGTAAGAGCAGGAGTTGCAGTTGAAGCTAGTCCAGGGATATGATACTTGAAGCCTG
>JAHLWZ010000357.1:29678-41563 GCA_020536535.1 Pelomyxa schiedti | reverse complement strand
GTGGATTGGATGGCAGCCAGAAAGGACTACCCACCAGTGGATGCTTCGCAGCTCAAGGACTTGGTGACAAACTCACTCTTAAAGCAGTTTGTATCAAGGGAACAGACGGTATTTCTATATTCTCTCATTTCCACTTTTCAGTAACTTCCTGCAACCAAGATTGGCCTTCATTCTAACCTGCTGGAGCGAATGTGAAATTCAAAGTGGCAAATATTCGTGCTGTTGATTGGGCCACTCTCACGTCTCCAATGAGCCCCTCACCCCCAAAGAAGAGTGAACTTCTAACTCCGTCCACAACAACCGCTTCACCTGCTCGTGTGGAAACTGTTAACCCTGACGGCTCTAAGATTTTAGGAGTTGAAGTTGGGAGAGCAATTTTATCTCGTTGCACCATCATAGAGATAAAACGAGCTGCAACCTCCACAATGAAAGTCACCGATTCCAGCAGGTTACCTTCCTTTCTTAATCGTGATATCCTTACATTGATCAGCACAACCCCTGGGAACCGAATAGAGTTCAAGAGGAACATTCTTGATGCATGTGCTTTGGGAATCGGTGGTCTGGAGAGAGAATTCAATGAAATATTTCGACGGGCATTTGTGCCGCGCCTTTTTGGGTCACATTTCATGACTAAGAGTCTTGGTCAGAAACATGTGAAGGGCATCATTCTCTACGGTCCTCCAGGCACTGGAAAAACGCTGATCGCAAGACAAATTGGGAAAATGTTCAATGGGAAGGAGCCAATCGTAAAATCGGGACCAGGTTTTTTACTCTTGCAGCTCTTATATCCTCTCACTCATATTTAGAGATGTTAAACAAGTATGTTGGCAAGTCTGAAGAAAATATCAGAGAACTCTTTGCAGAAGCTGAAGCGGACTTCGAGTATGTTTTCCCCTTGTGTGTTCACTTCCTCAATGATTTTCTTTAGGCGGAACGGGGATGACGCCGAACTTCACGTCATTGTCATAGATGAATTAGATTCTATATGCCGGGCTAGAGGCAGTGGTGCCACTGGGGGTACAAATGTGGGAGACAGCATTGTCAATCAACTTCTGGCGAAACTTGATGGCGTGAATCAGCTGAACAACATCCTTTTAATCGGCATGACCAACAGACTGGATTTGATCGATGAAGCTCTGACCAGGCCAGGGCGGCTTGAGGTGAAAATCGAGATAGGCTTGCCTGATGAACCTGGGAGGCTTCAGATTCTCCGCATTCACACTGGGCTGATGAAGTCCGAGGGATACCTTTCTCCTGATGTCGACCTGAATGACTTGGCAAAGAGAACTAAAAACTGGAGGTATTGCCCACCAGTATTTCGGTGTGGACACTAATATAAATCTATCCATACTACAGCGGTGCTGAACTGGAGGGAATAGTTAGGAATGCCTGCACATATGCTATGGATGAGCATGTAGACCCACAAAACCTGTCTGCGCCCCTGGACCCTCGAACGGTAGCTGTAAAAAAAGATCACTTTGAAGCCTCCATGAAGCAAATCAAGCCTGCATTTGGTGTTGCTGAAGATGAGTTTGAGAGATGTGCCCCAAATGGAATCATAGATTACGGGCCCGCTTGTCGTGCCGGTACTGTGTACAACATCAATTTTCTCTATTTCTAACTAAGTTTTCCCTCTAGTGCTTGAGACTGGTAAGTTGCTAGTAGAGCAATTGGTAGAGGAGAACACACAAACTCCACTCATATCTCTACTGCTCCGAGGGTCTGCTGGCTCCGGGAAAACTGCCCTCGCTACTCAAATAGCTCGTAACAGCGGATTCTCGTAAGCCTCCCTTTCTCCTGATTGCCACCTCCTTAACCGCTTGTTTCAGTTACATCAAATTACTCAGTGCAGAAAACCAAGCTGGCTACCCCGAATCAATCAAGTGTGCCCGAATCCACAAAGTCTTTGAAGACTCTTACCGCACCCCTTTCTCAGTGATTGTTATAGACGACTTTGAGCGTCTCATAGGTATATAATTACATTTCCTACAAACAAAATTGCCAACTAAAAATACAAATTCCACCCAAATCACCCCCACTAATTCCGCCATCCACTAATCCCATAATGCAGAGTACACGTCGATTGGGCCGCGGTTCTCCAACACGCTGTTGCAGCTTCTGCTCGTGCTCGTCAGGAAGCAGCCGCCGCAGGGCCGCCGGCTGCTCGTCGTCGGCACGATCACGACGTCGGGCGGCGTCATGGACGACCTGGGGGCCATGCTCCACGACGCCTGGGACGCCGTCGTCGACGTGCCGTGCGTGACGGGGCCCGGGGAGCTCGCGGCGGCCCTGCTGGCCCTCAGGCCCGACCTCACCCCCGACATGCGCGACGCCGTCTGCGGCGGCTGCGGCGGCGGGTGCCAGGTGCCGATGAAGAAGCTGATCCACGAGTGTGGCAGGGCAAAGAGGCTGAGTGCCTCGGGGGCAGTGGGCCCCGTGGAGGCTATGTGCGAGAGGCTCACGCCGTTCAGGGCTGCTGCTGCTACTACATCTCCTGCATCTACAACAACCAACACACCACCTGCCCAAGAAGACCGAAAACTGTAAACTGTAAACAAGAAATTCCTTTCTGTCCCAAAAAGTTGTACAGTTTTTGCTGAGCCAAAGGTAACCGTGCCTTTGGGGCACGTGATACACGAAAAATCTCGTTCTGCGATTTTTCCTTCCCGAAGAATCATTTTCGGCACCAAAAAGTGTGCTTGTGGTGCCGTGGCAAAAACAAACATGTTGCGGCAACCAACACACACCGCGCTTCCAGTGTGCACCATCACGCCAGCACTCGACCTCTCCGCACAATTCCTCGCTCTGTGCATGCTCGCCCACCCTCGCTGCAGCCTCGGCCCCACCGCCAGCTTCGTCACTCGCCACTGGCCCCGCTGGACACCCCGCGGCCGCGGCGCAGGGACCGGCGACGAGGGCGCGGCGCTGGGCGTCAGGCTCGTGTGGGACTGGGTGCTGCGCCAGGCCCCCCTCGCGCGCGTCGCCCTGCGCCTCGCGAACCGCCGCGTGCTAAACACCTGGGAATCTGCCAGCAGGTTTGGGGAAGACTCCATCTGGGAGGCGCCCGTGCACGAGGCCCTGGTCGCGCTCACGGTGTCGAGGGGCACCCTGGGGGTGTGGCCGGGCCACACTCGGCAGCGGGTGCGGGACACCGGCGGGCTCCTCTTGCGCGGGTACGCCGCGCTGGAGTTTGTCGGGGCCAACGGCGGCCATGTGATCGAGCGGGTTGGGGAGCCAGCCTTTTCTGCACCACCTTATGAGTGTTTCTGCGGCTCCGGGAGCACACTGAGGGTGGTGGAGCCGCCAACAAGCTCCATTGTGGGATGTAATCACGACGGGGGTATCGCGTTGTCACTGGGTGGAAGGGCTCTTGTGTGCTGTAATCGAAGCAGGATTTTATCCAATCGCAAGTGGCTGATAATACGAGAATTTTGCTCAAAGAGGTTGATAATCGTGAACCTGCTTTTGGCCAAACAACAGAGGCAACATAACGGCGCTGGTGAGGGCACTCCCAATCAACAGCAGCCGGAACAAGAGTCAGCCAAAGTTGTACTATCCGCAACTGCGAACTGGGCTGGGATTTTCCTGGACGAGTATCACTGCGATGAGGCCCTGTTTGTTTCGTTCATTCGGCGGTATCAGACCCTGCAAGTGTATGTTGTCAGCCTTCCACAGCTCTGGTCGTGTGTCGACACAGACGGGAGCACAGTGGAGAGAATAGCCATAAGTACGACGCTGTGCCGTGTGTACTTCAGTGAAAGCTACCCCACTTTTGATCCGACGAACTGGCTGGTTATGCACAACACAGAATCCAAAAGGAGAGTATTCGTCGCCGCTTTGTGCCATCAGTTCCCTACTTTGGTTTTTCAGTATGCCGAGTCTTCGCATTCAGTGCTGGAGTGCAAGTCTCTGTGCCATAACAACGAGGCGTGCAAGGAATCCTTGTTACACGTGTCAGAGTACCGCACTTTGAGGCTGGAAGTGTCGCAATTGAGTGAGAGGCTGTTCTGCGTTTCGTACTGTGGCCACCAAAGCACAACATATGAACCTCCGCCACCCTGTACATGGGAGTTGTGGGACTGCAACCTGCCAACACGTCCACTCCGGGTTGTTGAGTTCAGATATGACCAGATCCAGGCGGTGTTTGGGCATTGTGGGTTCCTGTTCCACCTCACTGCCGACGGCGCCAGCGTGGTAGTCAGTGATTTCGAGTCTGGTACCAAAGTGGCTGTGATCACGTGCAACGGGGAGTCACGCAAGAAGGAATGCCGCTATTGCACTGACACCTCCTTCTTGTTCTGAACAAACAAACAACAGCCGCCTGGTTTGTGCCATACAAGTACCGAAAAGCATTTGGCTGAATAAAAACACCAGACCGCCGATCCTGGGTGATGATACCAAAATGCATTGACAGCCTTCCGTGCCAGCAGATTTTCTTTTACTGTAAATCAAAAAGATGCAAACTACAAGCAAAGCTGCAACACGCGGCCCCGAGGCCCTTGCCAGTGTTCCTCGTTACCCCAGCACTCGACCTTTCCTCGCAGTTCCTCGCCCTGTGCCTGCTCCCCCACGATCGCGGCAACCCCTGTGGCGTGCCCGCCGCCTCCTCGTGCAGTGCCCCAGCGCACCAGAGCTCCCCGGCAGCCTCTGGCCGACCGTGGCCGGCTCTGGCGTTATTTTTATGACTGCGAAAGTTGCGCAAGCTTGCCGTTGGAACCTTGTGTTGGGAGCTGGTTACCACTGGCGCCGCAGCTATGGATGCTGCCGTCCGGGTGCCCACAGCATCCCCAGCCGCCACCCCAACGCCAATTTGGTAAATTTCAATACATAAAGAATTTGTTCCTCCTTTTCTCAGTACAACCATGTCTGTAAGGGACGCACCCTACTCACAACACTATGTTACTAGTGGGACTGGATTTGTAATTAAAGCAGTAGAAACTTCCTTATGGCTTACACCACTGATTTGGAAATGAGAGTGGGTTCCACCAGTAGGAAATCATGCAATGTAAGTAACTGTGAACATCACTAAGGCTTCTGCTTGTGCATCCAATGAGCCATCAATGGGGTGTGGAAATGTTGCATCCCTGATTCTCGTTATTGTGTTGGTGAATAGAAAACTGGTCACCTTTTAGCCAACTTTTTCCTGTGAAAGCCATGTCAAAGTCTACTTCTCGCCCAAGCCTGGTTGTAGCAAAATGAGAGAGGAAAAAAAGAGAAGTTTGTATACCTCCAATACAGGTATGTGAGGGCCATTGTTGGCCCAGTAGGGAGCTTGGCATTGCACTCTGCCCACAAGGTCTGCCATTTAGTATTTACTGTTATCTGAGTTACTAATTGTTTGAGGTTTGGAGACTACATATCGCCGGGAAAGGAACAGCATGAAGTGATAGTGGCTTTGTGGTGAAGTCACACAACTGATCCTGGGCAGCAAGAGTCGGCGTTTCTGTGGGTTCCACTTCACCACCATTAATTCTCTCAGGTGGGAACATTTCTTTGAATGGAGCTATGTTCAAATTCTCAATCTATTGAGCGGTTAAGCACTATTCTAGAACAGAGTGGAAAATCAGAGAGCAGTGAGAGAAACAACCAAAAACAGAAAAAAGAAGGCACACCAATTGGATAATTCACAGAGGAGAAGCCAGTCCTTGCACCAATAGAAGCCACCAAAGAGGTCAAATACTGCTCCCTCATGCAAGTCTGCTCAAAAGTACAGCCCCTGACCTGCACATAAGCAGTGTTGTCCACCCCAATTACAGGGAACCCCAGGTACAAGTCCCCACAACCCTTTAGCCTAAACCACTCCATTTTCCCACCACCACTCCCCTGCGCCGCCACTTCATCAGCCAATCGGAAATTTGCAATTCGGCGCCCCGACTGCCTGGCGGCGACGTCGCCGTCCTCGGCCTTGAGCAGGGGCGCGGCCAGCGTGGGGCACATCGCCACGGGGCCGCCGGGGGAGACGGCCAGCGGGCGGGTGGGCAGCGCCCCGGGGCTATGACGGACTCGTACCCGGGCCCCAGGTGCTTCAGTGGCCCGTCGTTGTAGGAGGCGCCGGGCGTGGCTGATGACGAAGTGGTGGTATCGGTTACTGTGTCGCCAAAGTCCTCCCAAATGGTAACCCCTGGCTTGTACTCGAAGGAGTGCCCGGGTACCCTCTTCATACGCACCTCGCACGAGCCGAAGTACAACTCCTCGAGAGACATTTTTTCTTTTTCAGGGAAGGATCAACCCATCGCTCTTTGTTGATGTCGATTTGGTGAGGCACTCGTGGGTGTCAATGTGTGCCGATGTCGATTTGGTGAGGCCGTCGCTCTTTGTTGATGTGTGGCTCGCCATTGGCATGATAATGGGAACCCTTGGTCTTGGCATTGGGAGCAAGCCCCCTTTGAAGCTGTAGGTTTGATTTACAAAAGTCATCAAAAACAGTGTGAAGATTATGTTTTTTTTTTAGCCAAATATGGTCAAGAGTCATTGAGACACTGATTGAAAGCCAAAGATGTGGTCTTACATCACTTCAATGCAATGTAGATTGAAACCTTATTTGAGGGGTGTTCCCCAATTGTTTGGTTGTGTTGTTTACAGAAACACTCCCGATTTTCTTATGGGTGGTACTTGTGGGAGAGAAGAAAATGACCTCCCACCGTGTGAGTGCGGCTGATGAAGGCGGCAAACCACCGAATACTGGGTTACGTGATGCAGACACAGTGACTTGTGCAGGCCTCAGTGCAACACTACCCAACCAAACGTACCCACGACTTGTGCGGCCCCAGTGCAACTACCAAATCGAGTATGGTGGATTAGATTCAACATCCAGGAACATCGAGGCGGGCAAGACCAACACCGAACCACCTACTTTTCCCATGCTCAGAACAATAAGACTAATACAATCAAAGACAAGGCGAACCACCCAGCAAGCTCTCAGGCCTCTTTCCAGTCTTCACATTATTATTAACCCTTTATCTAAAATCTCTGGTGACCGGTGTGATGTTCTGGGATCGACCAAGATGGATCGCGGTGGACCGCGATGCATCGGGATGGGATAGGGGGATGGAGCGGGATGGCTCGAGTCGGACCGCGGTGCATCAGGGGGGATGGAGCGGGATGGATGGCCATGGTGAGTCGGAATGAGGGTTTTTGGAGCCAGGCTGTGCCATCCCTTCGTGAGCACGGACGAACGGGGGCCCAAGAGCAAGGGGCAGCTGTACTTGACGCCGGCCGACAATCACAGTTTTCGTGAAATCTGTAAAAAAATTTAATTCCCCTTCGACACTGGAGCTCAGAAAACCACCGAATTGTGCTCTGTGACGTGGTGCGTTGTGACCACAGGACCACAAAGAGTTGTTTGCCACCAAGACCGGTGTTGCCGGAAACACGACAACCGAAGAGGGAAAAAATAGTTTTTTTTCGCAATCATCACTATGTCCCATTTGAATGAATAGTACCAAGTGAGGAGGAGGACCCTCCAGTGAAAGTGCTGCAGACAAGGATGCATTGACGGCCTCCCGTTCATTTGATTATTTTCCTCAGCCATTCAATTTTTCTTTACCGTTAATCACAAGTGAAACCAGATGCAAACTACAGGCAAAGCTTCAACACACGCGGCCCCGAGGCCCTTGCCAGTGTTCCTCGTGACCCCAGCACTCGACCTTTCGTCACAGTTCCTCGCCCTGTGCCTGCTCGCCCACGATCGCTGCGGCCCCCTGTGGCGTGCCCGCCGCCTCCTCGCGCAGTGCCCCGGCGCACCGCAGCCGCAAGAGGACGGAGCGGCGGCCCCCGGAGCCATCAGGCTCGTGTGGGACTGGGTGCTGCACGAGGCCCCCCCGCTGCGCCGCGCCTGCATGCGGATGGGGAAGCACGCCGTCTACGGGGAGGTCGCCCTGTACAAGTGCGAGGCCCTGGCGGCATTCGCCGTGTCGGACGCGACCCTGGGGGTGGTGCGTGGCCACACCCGCCACTGGGTGCGAGACGCGGAGTGGAATCTCTTGCAGGTCGTGGGGGAATGCAGCGGCCACGTGGTGGAGAGGATACAGGGCCCCTTCGTGAGCACGGACGAACGGGGGCCCAAGAGCAAGGGGAAGCTGTACTTGACGCCGGCGCCACCGGAATCACAAACACCACCGCCACCAGCGAAATTGAGGGGCCGCAAGAATGGGGACGCGGGTGGTGATGGTTGTGGCGGTGTGTGTGAGTTGAGTGATGGTTGCGGCGGTGCTGATAAGATTCTGCTGGGGGGTGCTACCACCAGTATGGGTGTGAATCACAAGTGGGTGGTTATAAACGAACGGTGGGATCAGGAGAGAGTTGTAATCGTGAACCTGACGGTGGCCAAACAGCGAACTAAGAATGTTGGTTGTGGCGGATCACAACAACAGGCAGCAAAGATAATCAGAACGCCAGACAAGCTGTTCGGGGTTTTCATGGACGAGTATCACTGCGATGAGGCCGTGTTTGTTTGGAGCATTGGCAAGTTGAAGAATGTGGTAAAAGTGAGTGTAGTGAGCCTACCACAGCTTTGGTCATCCGCGGACGACACCGCGTCCAGACCCATAAGTTCGACGCGGTGCCTGTTTCCCAAATTCCTCTCTTTGACGCCGTCTCACCTCGACGAGTTCAAGTGGCTTGTCATGCACACTGAGTCAGGCCGGCGGTCATTCATTGCCACCGTGGTGAATCTGTCTCCCAGCTTCGTTCTCCACTACGCTGAGTCGATCCCAGGGGATGGTGATGATGATGAGGACAAGGAGGTTGCCAATGTAACAGAGTACTGGTCTTCGAGGCTGGAGCTTTCGCAGTTGAGTGAGAGGCTGTACTGTGTGTCATGGTGCAACGAAGACCAAAATGTGCACAGGCGGCGTGACGGACCCCCTGCCAAACGAACGACGAAGGTAGAGATCTGGGACTGCAACTTCTCTGGGCTCCCGCTCCGGGCTGTTGAATTCGAGTCTGACCGGATCCAGGCGGCGTTTGGGCATTGTGGGTTCCTGTTTCACGTCAACGGTGATGGCGACACTGTGACTGTCAGTGATTTCCAGTCTGGCAGAGATGTGGCAGTCATTACAATCACGGGTGAGAAGAACAAATGCAGGCTCACAGACCACACTGAGATCTCCTTCCTGTTCTGAGTAAAACCCTGCAAGGTACTGAATCTGTACCTACAGGAGTACAAGTGACAAAACGTTCAGGACAGCAGAGCAAACACAACTCCGCAGTAATCATTTCTTTCCAATCCAAGCTTTTGATTTTCTCGGAAGAAGCCACCGGATGAAGAGCGTGCACGTGAGCGCGAGGCAAACGGGGGACTGTGGGGAACGTGCGGTCCCTTTTTTTGTAATTATGGGAGGGGTGATGGTGTACCGTTTGGCGTGCGGAGTTGTTGTGGGCACGTGGTTCGATGCTGACGAGTACTGGCAGAGCATGGAAGTCGCCCATAATCTCGTTTTTGGGTGCTTGCCTCCCTTTCCTTTATTATGATTTGCCGAGCCTGACTAGCCAACCAGGGTAGGACACATGACATGGGAATGGAGAGAAATGATAAGGGGGTGGGTTCACCCTTTGATTTTCGCTTGCGTGTACAAAGTTCTACTTATTATGGGATGTGACACTGCTTTCTTGGTGGTATGAGTCTTACACAGTGTACTTACTACTCTTACTCTTAAAAATGGAACAAGTATTTAGTAAGGTTTTTTTTTTTATTTGTGACAGATTTATGCTCCTAGGTTTATCCAAGCAGTCTTTTGTGCAATTGGGGACATTTTTGTCTGGAAACTGGCCACCAGAATCTGGGGTCCGCAAGTAGGAAAATATGCTGTATGAAAACTTTTGGTAGTTCCTGCGTGAAGACTCATGTACCGCAGTTTATTTGCCAACTTCTATCTTGGTTTACATTTTTTGCCGGGGTGAGGACCCTAGTAAATTCCCTTGAGACTTCTCTTACAGTTGTATCTCTTTATTTCTGGGATTTTCCTGGAATGCCTTCACCGACTCATCGCCAGTATGCATTCATTTTCTCATTTTTTCTCACTTTAATGTTATTTAGCGCTAGAGCACTCGCCATAAGCATTGCATCGTTTGTAGTGATCCTCAGGCCCACTAGTTGTATCCTATGGGCATTGTGTCACTCTGCCACCTGTGTACAATGAAAAGTTTTCAATCGGCACTGAAGGTGCTTTTCTTACTGTTGCGCTACTTGACTCAGCAGTTCGCAGTTTATTGTACTTGAATTAGCTCCTGTGGGTTTGTCATTGCTGTTTCTGTCTACCCTGATTGACAGACTGTTCTACGGAGTGTGGACTCTGGTCCCTCTAAATTTTCTGTATCACAACGTATGATGGAGTTGGAGTCCCATGGATGTTTCTGATCACGCACAGGTATTTCAGTCTGTATCTGAATTTTACGGCACACATCCCTGGCACTGGTATTTCACAATCGGCTTTCCATCCATCCTCGGGAGCTTTGCTCCATTGATGGTATGCAGTTTAAATAGTATTTTTCTTTTCACTTATTTCTCCGTTAAAGGTTCTTGGTATCTACAGAAGCAAATCCTATGCTTTGCTGCTGATTATTTTGGGGGTTCTTCTTGAATTCACTCCAATACCTCACAAAGAATTTCGGTACTTTCTCATTTTTCCAGACTTCCTGCCAAAAAAACGCCATTTGATCAGATTTATTTTTCCAGCTTTGCCTTTGGCCATGTGTTACTGCGGGTACTTTGTCCATGATGTCTGGACCAGAACATCCAGCGGCTCTAAACTATCACTTTCCAGGTCCAATGTTACACTCCTATCTGTTGTTCACAACCACATCTCAGAGTATTGATTCTTTTTCTCTTTGGACTTCAAATAACTTCGGCACTTTATTTTTCTATCTTTCACCAAGCTGCTCCAATAAAGGTTTCCATCCCCTAGCTGAAAAATTTCTAACTCCGATAAAGGTGATGAAATTCCTGCGGGAAGCAGACAAGCCAATTGCCACTGATATATTATTTCTTACCGGGTGTCACTCGACACCCTACCACACACACATCCACAGGCGTTGGGATGAAACGCCTGTTAATATGACGTTCCTGGACTGCTCTCCAAGGTTATAACCTTTTTTTGCTATTTCAACTAACCAAGAAGCAAGCCATGAGGACAACCACGTAGATGAATCAGAATACTTCAAAGCACATCCTCTGGACTTTACCGCGAGGCTACTACAAGCACCATTTGACCAAGGGAAGCCACTCCCGTCACACATTGTGACCCAATCCCAAACAGAACCCTTGATCAGCTCGTTTCTTGAAAAACTGGGCTACAACAAGGTAAAAAGAAACCCCCACCAAAAAAAGCAACCAAATCAATCTAATCAATGCAGTGTGCAACATACTACCATGAGCCAATACAAGCCACAACAATGTCTGTGTGGTGCCAGTCTCTACCCAACAACAACTAATTAATACACTATCAACACCATCAAGTTTTTCATCGTCTTCTTTTTTCGCGAAGTGTTTCTTTCGTTCCAACGGTTTTCTTTTCGTCTTGAAAAAGGAATAAATAGCAAGTGATGAGGGGTACCACACTAGTGTGTGTTGTTGCTTTTGTAATTGGAGTTGTTGCGGGGGCTGAAGATAGGGCCACTGTGTTCCTGGTCCCTCACACTCATTGGTATGAATATTTTGATATGGGTTTTTTTTTTTTGTTTCTATTTGGCAATGGTAATTGAAAAAAACAAATTTGTTATTTTGTGCAGTGACCCCGGGTGGCTGGATACTTACCAAGGATATTATGTGTGCAACTGGACCTACTTTCACTTTCTTATTATGTTGGCTGGCTAATTTTGTTGAAGGACACTGAAGTGAAATTTATCCTTGACACAGTTGTAGAACAACTGGCTGCTAACCCTTCATA
>JAHLWZ010000357.1:0-26400 GCA_020536535.1 Pelomyxa schiedti | reverse complement strand
AATTTACCTTCACTTCCAGTTCCCCACATACGAAGGTCCAGACTTCTTCCCATATTCCCAGTCGACAAACTGTTTCCATTCTGGGTTCCTCACTCCTGAACCTATTTTATCCACTAAATTTGACCAGATATTACTCCTCTCACTCATGTCTGAAAATACGATCCCGACAAGGTATGCCGTTATGGAACTCCTTTGATCTGGCTAATTTTTGTTAGCTGATCGTGCTATCCGTTGGGGAGACCAACTTCTCTCCTGGGTCGTAACTGACTCTGTTGCACCCACAAATGAGGTAGGTCCTTTCTCCTCGTCGCACTCCTTACATGAGATATAGGAATTGTCCATGATACAAGAAGCGCGCAGAAACGAAGCCCTTATTCAGCACCACGACTCCGTAACAGGTGGTCCTGTTTCTTTTACAAGTTCCTCACTGATCTTTTTTATCAGGAACATCCCGAGAAATACCTACCGATGATGACATGGCCAGGTTGGAAGGTGCCATAGAGAACTGCACGGAATTTGCAACCACCTTTATGCCTAAGGCAGGTTATGAAATTGCAGCTTAATGCGTAAAATTACTTCAGTTACTACTTCGAACAATAAGCTCTCCTACCCCCGTCTTATCTGCTTCTCCCGATACACTTAAACAAATTGATAGCACGCATTCCGGTGTTATTATTCTAGAAAATTCGCTAGGTGAAATTCCGTTCATACTCTTTGTCAAGTTAACTGAGCAAAAGGATGGGATAGGGCTACACCTGTATCAGTACTTGTCTACAGATCGGATGTAACTGTAATGGACAACGCGGGGTCTGCTGTGCCTGCCCAGGTAAACACTTCTAATAAAGAGAACAACTCTTAAAATAACAGGTAATTCCAAATACTGACGGTAGTTACACACTGTGGTTCACTGCCTCAGTGCCTGCTCTTGGCTGGAGTACATATTTTATTTCTGTTGGGCAATCTGGATACACAGAAATAACTGTTCCGGGGGCTGCTGGGTCCAGTGTCACACTAGACAATGGTGTCGCAAGTTTTGTTTTCAGTAATGGGTTCCTCTCTTCAATCACAAACTACGAAAGGAGTCTAAAAATGATTGTGGACCAAAAATTCTTACAGTGAGACCCTTCTGAGCTTCTTTCTTTATTCACGTTAAAAAGGTACACAAGCCACAAGGACGGAGCCTATCTCTTTAGGAGTTTCAGACCCGCACACGAAATCGCGAATATTGCCGCAGTACAAGTGAACTTTACTGATGGGCAGCTTGTGCAACAAATTGAAGTGAGCATACTGGATGATACCGATACCCAAATCATCAAGCAGACAACCAGGCTATTCACTGGTCTTCCCTATGCTGAGGTGAATCTTTCTTGGAGTTGTTATTTTTTTTTCTGATTGCCTCTCAGGCGTTCATTGAAATCAACGGCAATCAGCAAATTGATGAAGAACTTATCACACGCTTTTCTTCAGTTATAGACGAGGATATAGGGCACTGGTTCTTTGCCGATAGCGTTGCATACAACATGCATAAACGGGAGTGGCGCGAGCTTTACGGCTTTGAAGGCAACTATTTCCCAAGCTCCACAACGGTGTATGTTGCGGACTACACTAGTCAGCTCACTATCCTCACCGATTCCTCTCATGGATCATCTAATGTTGCTCACGGGGAAGTGGAACTAAGTATTTAAAACAAGTACTCCTCACTTTCTAACGCACTTTAGTGCTTCACCGAAGGCTATCCCATGATGATGACCCAGCTCAAGGAGTTGTTGAGCCTCTGAATGATACTTGCTCTCACAAGTAAAATTTCCTCTTTTCCTTTTCGGCTCTGTAACCAAACACAAGTGACACATTCTGGATACTGATGGATGACCCCTCAAACACAACTGATGCGGTCCATCAGTACGCTCGACAGCTGAACAACCCCATAAACTTCCTGTACGGCACAACTACTGACTGGAAACAGTGGACAAGTAATTCCATTTCTCAACATATAATGAATCCCACCAACACAACCGGTTTTCTTCTCAACTCAAACAGGTAACTACCAGACTTCATATTCGCCCATTCAAGCACTTCCTCCCAACATCCACCTCTTCACTTTGGCTCCCCGCCTTCCTGCAATTCCTCCGCCAGGTATATTTCTATCTCCCAACCCAAAATACTCCTCCCCATCAACACACATTCCCCTCCATTCACTATTTCTATAAACCACACAAATTCCGGAATTCACGCGCACTAACCCGAATCGAGGATTCCAAGCGAATACTTTGATGCTACGACTTGAGCACCTTTACGGCGTTGGAGAGAGCCCTCAGTACAGTAAACCTGTTGAAATAGACCTCAGCCAACTTCTTTCCGGAGACTCCCACCAGATATCAATTGATAAGCTGCAGGAATGCTCTCTATCAATGAATGCGTGTACCACACTATCATCTACAATCATCACCATCGACCCCAAGCAAATACGGTCATTCCTGGTCACATTCGCCTGAATTAAGTGCAAGAATCCTCTGTGCTCCTAGTGGAGGAACAAAAACAAAAATTCCGATGCCGGGAATCGAACCCGGGGCCACTGAGTGAAAGTCAGAGATGTTGCCAACTACACCACATCGGATTGATAGAAGAAAAGAAGTCGACAAGCTAAACAAGGGAGGAAAAGAACAAGCCACCCATAATACCGGATTTCGAGGTCACATTTATAATCGAGGTGTCAGAGAAGAGAAGTCTTCAACTTATCAGACTAATGGAGATCATTAGCTGTCGTCAAGGCAGGTTTTTAACTGTTTTCACCCGCAAAGCGTGGTGCTGTCTCCTTCAAATATTCCTTTGATAGGAGATAGTTTTAATAAATCAATTCAAAATTGTTCCAGTTTCTTCTCCATTGTTCAGGTTGGCTTACCGAAGCCTTTCCTCTCTTAAAAATACGGGATTTTGCACGTTAAATGTGAGGAAAAAAGACTTTTATTCTTTTTACTTCCAAAAATACTAAATACAAGCAACACAAAAACTGGTAGAACCTGGTCACAGGGACGATGCTGAAGCTGGTGGTTGTGGATGCATTGTCCTAGTAATAAGCTGTTCAACAAAATGAGCACTCTTGTGTGTGAGTCCCAGTCCTTCCTCTAGGGAGGTGGCTGCAATCCGGAAAAGGTGTGGTGCCATAACTCCGGCTGCATAGAGGTGAAAGAAATGTTGTTTTAGTATTGTGGTTATGTTAGAATAGATAAAAGAAGAGGAATTGTACCTAGGGAAGTGGGTGTGGTCTTGGTGAGGGGTGATGAAGCTACCTCCGCAAGGAGCTGGATTAGCCAGGTAGCTAGTGCGGGATAAGGTGTGGTGCCGGAATGTGTGTGTGTTGTTGTGGTTTGTTGGTACACCGCAAGAGCCTTGCTTACTGAGCTGTCAGTATCAAGGAGCAGGAGTGCGGACCCAAAAAGAGCTTGAGGAAGCTCGCTGAACCATAACTGGAATGGGTCAGACTTCCAGGAGTTAAGGGGGTAAAAACTGACTGTACCTTAATTAATGCTGCCACGGTGAACGGACCAAGAGAAATGAGGGTATCGTAGCTCTGATCAATATTGACCAGCTCTTTTGCTCTCCGCATTGAGCTGGGTTGCACAAGAAACACACCCTCAGTTGTGAGGAGTGTAGTACATGATGACTTCAGAGCAATGAGCAGCCGTGGGACACCGGGGAAATCGGAAGATGGTTCCAGTGTGGTGGGGTCAATGCCAAATACAGAAGGCTCACAGCGCACAATGGCTTCTATTACGAAGAGGGTGTCCCCTTCTCCACGTTAAAGAGAGATTTGGGAGAGAAAAGCACTTACCTACATAAATGGGCACCGGCACAAGTGTATTAATTTTATTTGATACAATAAGTTTTGCTTGTATTTTTTTGTATGATTTCTGGAATAGGTTAGTTCAAATAAAAGAAATCGGTTGCATACTGGTTCTATTACAGTTGATGGTAACGTAAAATATATTTGGAAGTCCGGATGTGATATTTTGTCAATCTTAAGTTTTTGCTTAAGATGTGTATTGTTGCTAATAATGAAATGATCTTCAAGTTGTGTCTTGAGGGGGAATGCATCGTTGACAAGAGAAAAGTCAAGTAGCTCTTTGTTTATCTAAAAGGGTAAATGTCTTCAATACAGTTGAGATACTACCGTTACACTCTCCTCCTCCGTTTCACAAGTTCCACTGACAGTAGGAGGTGGGGGTGGGGGTGCCGGCGGTGTTACAACAACTGTTTGTTGTGATCGAATTTGGGATCTCAACTTAGCAAGCATGGCAAGCGCATTGGTGAATGTGGGCCGCTTTGACGGATTATGATTCCAACACTTCCTGGGTCATGTTAAAATTGCACATACTTAGTTTTGGTACTTTATGATTTTCGCGAGCTCAGGGTGGGTTTCCTTTGGAATGGAAGGTCTCTCACCTTTGCAAACCGAAACTAATCGTGGTAAATGCCAGGAGGAAACATAATTGCTATTGTACCAGGGATTGCCCAAGTGTCTTTATCTTCATATGGCACACTCCGTGTCACCATTTCCCACACAACTTGAAAAAATGAGACCTAGTCAGAAGGAAAAGAGATACCTATGGCATAAGAGTATCTGCAGGCGCAGTGAGTGGTCATATTTGGGTATTAGTGTTTTGAGGTTTTTTTGGGTGCATACACGTCAGCCTTGACAGTGTAACTATGACTACTGAACAGTTCAGGTGCCATGTACTGAACTGAACATAGTTAATGCCAAAAACTAGAAGGGAGTGGGTACCTGTCCCCAGATTCCCAGTCATCAGAGCTCTATCAACAACACGCACTGCACCAACTTGAGTTTAAAACATTATTTACTGCTATACCTGTGCCAAAATCTATAACTTTTGCAATACCATCTTCTGAAACAAGCACATTCGAGCTGTTAACTATTAGTTGGAAGGAAGGCGCTGTCCTTGACTCACCTTTTAAGGTCTCTGTGCTCGAAGTTAGTGATGTTGGAAAAGGAAAAGCCAACCTGTGGATCAAGCTGAAAGAGTGCAAATACTGCATTGCGGATGCTATGTCGTTAGCCAGACCAAGAATCTTTGGCATATCGTCACCTAGTTGCTCCACAAACTTGCTCAACCTGAATCAGGTGAGATAGGGGAGGTACGCTTTGTATATTACGTATAAGGAAAGAACGGGGTGACAAGATATAGTTTGTCTATCAATTTGGTACATGCTCCAACACAGGAGATTAAATTTTTATGGGAAAGAATGCTAGAGCATTGTTACATAAAGAATGGTGTGTTAAAAAAAAAAACCTGAGAAGAGCTGCTTCCTTACGAAATTCCATAAGATCGAAATTCATGTATTCGCGAGAGTAATGCTTCAGTGCCACAATACGCGCCTCCCCAGATGCATTTGTGTATGTGGCTCTTTTTAGGACTTAGCAAAAAAAGAGGATTATGGCTTGGGGTGAATACTTGAACACTTTGGCAGCAGCACCTCTAGCAACTAGCTGCATATCAGTCAACTGAGATTGCTCGATTTCATTATGGAAGAGTTTTCTTCCTTCAACAGCATCCTTCAGGAGCTGGTGCAGTTTTTCTTTGTTATTCAGTATTTGTTGCAATTCCTCTTCTTCCATTTTCTTCTTGTCTTGTTTTGTCAGTTTAGATGCCATAAGTTCAGCCGATTGGCGCGGTGAATCTGGGGCCTCGGTTGGTTGGGTTGTAGTGGCTAATGGTGGCAATGGTGTCGTTGATAGAGTTGGGGATACATCGCGATAGGGAACAAGTGGAGATTGATGGTGAGACACTGCTGGAAAGTATGTGAAGGATGAAGTTTGCGGCATTTCACTGGCAAGACGCTTGTGCTGTGATTGGTGAACTCCTCTGAGGAACCCTGCTGCAGCTCTTTCGCGATGGGTTACAGATCCTGACTCCCACGAGACCCATTTTTGGGGGGAAAGGCTGGGTTCTGTTTGTTCATTAATTGAGACGGGAGAAAAGGTAACAAACCTGGAATTGAAAGTGAAGTGGAAATTGCAGGCGAATCTTTGTGGGAACTGGGTTGACTCTCAGTTGAATGGGACTCTTTCCCAGTATTCAGTTGTGCTTGTTCACTGGCGGAATCCGTTGCTCCGTCAGATTTTCCACTTGCTCTTTCTCGTGGTGGAGATAAACTGGAATCAGATCTTGCTCGGAGGATTTGCTTTGGGTGAGCATCAGAGCTCTGGTCATTGCGAGGAGGTGTAGAAGAACCGTGAGCGGAAAGAAGGGAGCTGGAGTGTGCGCGGGTGAGTGATGATTTAGTTGTCAGATGTGATTGCTCAGAACCCTCAGATGATAATGTAGAGTCATCAGGTGGAGGTGGTGGTGGTAACTTTCTTCTGGTTTTTTTAATGGGAAGGGTTTTTGAGGAATATGGTGGTGGAGGTGGTGGTGAGGCCAATGGTCCCTGGTGTCCGGTGTATTTGATGTCGGTGGTGTGGTCATGTGGCGTCTCAAGGCGGGTTGCCACTGTATCTCTTTTCTCTGTGTATGGGGTTGGTGGTGGAGGTGGAGCCTCCGAGATGTTATCTGGGTTCCCTGAGCCCTCCAGGGACTCAGTCGGAGGAGGTGGAGCTGGAGGTAGTTTATCCCATTCCTCGTCAAAGTACATGCTATCTACACACATCCCTTTAGTTTTCAGTGCACAGTAGCTTCAGGGTTACAAAAAGATATATTCAAAACAGAGTGCTTAATTTTAACATAAAAGTATTACCATAATAAAAAGTAGCACAACAACAACAATCAGACACACACACACACCATCGAAAGGAGCGTCATCGAGAGGGGGCGACGGGGGAGGTGATGATGGTGGCGATGTGTCGTATTCCAACGGAATGTCAATGGCCGACGAGGTTCCCGAACCCCCACCCATAATGGCAGCAGTGTTGGGGTTAGGGTTAGTAGCCGAAGCTGCAGCAGGGTCCTGCGGTGGCCTGGGCCCCCCGGCACGCGAGGCAGCCCTGTACCGAGACTGGGCCCTCAGTCTCTGTGCCTGGATTTGCTGCTGTTGCTGTGCCGTTTGGGGAAGTAAAGGAGGAGTTGGCAAAGTCCTTACATGTGGGCGTGCTGTTTGTTGTTGTTGTTGTGTTGGTTGCGGTGGCTGAGGGTGTGGGGAGGTCATTGGATTGTGTCTCCTGTTTGTTTGTGTTTGTGTGCTGTTAATTTGGACTTCAAAAAGACACCTTCATTTTTAAACAAATCCACAGCTTATGAATTTTAAAAGGACGCCGAGGCAAACAAAAAAGCGAGGAAAAGGCAGAGGGTGTGACACCCTTGGGGTATTATGGGATAATTATAGTCGAGGGGGTAGGGTGACACCTTAGACTGGTTAGATTCCCTCCCTTTGCTATTTTGTTTTGTTTTTTCTCGAGCTCGCTTTTTCGCGGCCTTTGTTTCCTTCCTTTTCCTTGCTTTACCCCTTTAATGGTCACTCTTCGAAGACAAGGGCCCGTTGATCATGATTTCCTACGCGTTGTGGGATTCCCCCCCATGTTCCCAGTGGCATCGCTGAGACCGGAAAACCATCTCGAAACAGCCAAAGGCTAAAGGCAGAAGGGATCAAACACATTCGCCAAACGAACGCAAAAAAAAAAAAAAAAAAAACAAGAAAAGGAAGACAAATGGGGGATAACGACGCGGCAACGGCACCAACAGCGGAAACCGCAGATCTGTCGTCGTCATCTACGTCAGAGGGCCACCATCACCGCCATCACCACCACCATGACGACGGTGCGGCGGCCGAGATCTTGCCATCGCCCCCCACTTCTACGCCTTCGGCTTCGGGAGATTCCACTTCGGCAGCCGCGAGCGATCTGCCGAGCCCCCCTACGTCAACTCCTACCGTTACCGCGAGCGCGAGCGCGACGTCTGCTGCTACGACGGAGGCGATTTTGTCGCTGCCTTCGCTGCCGTCAGTGCCGTCGGCTTCTCCTTCGGCGTCTGCGTCGGCAATACACATCGACTTCGGCGAACTCGTGGCTGGCATTGACTTGCTGTGGAACGGGAAGTTCGCGGAAGCCGAGGCGGTGTTTGCTAAGCACAAGGCCGTGAGCCCCAGGCACGCTCTCCATTACGCCGAGGTAAATCACGTTTCAGAATTTGATGAACTTTCTCGTGCACACGTTCCTGACCTGTTCTCCTGCCCCCCCGCTCCCCCCTTTTTTTTTTAAATGCAGACAGTATTCGTACGCTCCTTCATCACTGCAGATAACAGAGATACGGAAGCAGGTTTCCAACGTTTGAAAGAATGTAAGGCCCTGACAGATACCCACCTCAAGGTAGGCCTCAGCTTGATTCCGGTTTCTCTAATCCTTCACTTCATAGTTCTACGAGAAAAATACCCTTCCCCCTGGCGTCTTGTTCCCTGCTGCAAATAAAAGTGCTTTCATCAATGCGTACTTTGATTGCCGAGTGGTATGCACTCCCTCTGTAACTGCATAAAATTGAAGTGCGTGTAGGTTCTAGGAGAAGTTCTTTATATGAATGCCGTGCTTAACGCCTTGAAAGGTAGCAGAGTAAAAGGAGCACTGCAGCTACGAAAGAGCTGGAAAGTTTTTGAAGCAACCATGGAGGTATTGAGTGTGCTCATCTATAGTTCTCCGCTAATTGTTTTAGAATTTTAAAAATGTGGATCAGTACCACCCTGATTTAATGATATCCCTTCGTTTTGGATGTGGGATTTTCTTGTTTGCCATGTCTGTCATACCTTCAACATACCTCAAACTTGCAGAGTTTGTTGGTTTTAAGGCAGATCGAGTCGAAGGTCTCAAGTCAATGCGCGAGACTTTTGAAAGAGGTTCTGTAAGGTATAGTTCTCTTTGGTAAATTTCCTCTTCCTCACCAAAAACAGGAAATCGTTTGCTGCAATTGTCTTGCTCTTTAACAATCTTCTCCTTCCACGTGGCCTTGCGGATGTGACGGAGTTTGTGGCTTCTGCAGATCAGCTTGTGAAGGTGGGAACCCGTGCGCAAAACCCTCCAACTTATTCGCACTAGGTTTGCCTTGCAAAATATCCTGAAGGCCCATTTTTCCATGTTTTTGGAAGCCATTGTGCTCGAAAGATGGGTGATATTGAGAAAGGAATCTATCACATGAACCAAGCTCTGGAGAACTGCAGGTCCATACCAAAGTGAGTTCTTGGCTATAAGTCTCTACGTTTTTCCTGAAGTCTGTAGGCCGCCGCAGATGTTTCTTTCTGAACTGGCATCATGCCATATGATGAACATGCAATGGGAAACTGCCGCCACAGGTTTTGAGGCTTTGGTGTCTTGCCCTGAATTCCAGGTGTGCGATAAGCTCACGAAGTAACCTCTCATTTTTATTTTTTTTTGTAGGTGCGACACCTCAGCTCTCTTCAGCTTGTCGGTTGCTACATGATGCTGAATAGGCTGGACAAAGCCACTCAATTACTCCATCAGTTAGGAAAACGACATCCTTCCCATAACTCACCCAATTTGTAGAACAAATGCCTACCCGCACAAGTCGGGCACAGATAACTATGTAGATCACGTTGCAACCAAGTAAAAAACGCCTTGCTACTGGAGAGTATTAACAAATTTTAGATATCTCATTGCTGGGCCACAGCTTTGCCTCTGGGAGATACTTTACATCAAACGTGATTTAGCGAAAATGCAGCGGCCACTTGCAGCTCATCCAACGCTACTCGACGAAACTGCAGCTAAAGTTCCAGGGGCGTTGGGCTTGCCAACCCCGGCTGCTGCTCCTAAAAAGACTGGCTTCTCACTCAATACATTCAGTGGGTCCCCTTCCCATTCAAAGCTTTCACTTACACAAAAAAAAGAAAATATTGTTGACAAGCCTGACAAGACTGCCAATAGTTACATCGTGGATAATAGGGCCTTGTATTTGTTGATCAAAGGTGCCATTCTGAAATATGTTACAAATATTGGGTATTCCAGCCAATCTATCAAATACAACTACCTTACTAAACTGACACAGCTGTGAGGAGTCAATCGCCTTATTCAAAGAGATTCTCACACTTCCACGGGATAAAATGGTAGACAAGTGGTATGTCCCATATGCGTACTATGAGCTCTGTGAGTCATATTTCTACAATGGGCAAAGAGACCAAGCTATAGAGATGGCAAAGAAAGCGTCTTCCATAGATGCATGCGACCTGTCTTTTCCTTTCCAGTGACTTACAAAATGCAGGGCTACACCTGGGAGGACATGCTGCGGGTCCGCTTGGGTGTCACATCCAGCCAACTCAAGAAAGGGGCATCCCCCGGCGAGGTTCTACTGACCAAAGCCAATGACCCCGCACTCCGGACCCCAGGCGGCACTCCCGGAGCATCATCCACAACCACATCGGCAGCAGCAACAACTACACCCACCCCCGCACCACCTTCTCCCTCAACATCCAGCTCTCACACTACCTCTTCAACGTCGACATCGTCCTCTGGTGGTCACTAAACCAGCAGCACCTGGATACAACAAAACAAACATCGCCGATAGGGAGCGGCCGCAACAACACAATCACGTGAAAGGAGGCGGCATTTTCATATGAAAACGTCTGTGACTAAAGATAGGAAGGGGGCACGAAAGCACATTTTTTTCTATTTCTAAGGTCTTCGATATCCGCATAGAGTAGGGCAACTGTGTTCTCGGTGACGTTTTTTAGACGAAGAAGGAAAAAACCGGGAGTTCCGGGAATGAATTTTGTTGTTTTTTTTAACAGACAAAACAAAAAAAGGCAGGAACACCACAAAAAAGAAAAAAAATAGCAACCGAACATCACGCACCAAACGGTACGTGCCGTAGTAGCTTTCTTTTTTTTCCATTTTCACTCATCTGAGTTGTACACTTTACTCGTACATACGCGTTTTTTTTTTTTCTCCGTATTTCCGTGCCATTGTCTAACGCATCCTTCCGTTTCTTTTTCTCTTTTTTTTTTTTCCCCTCCTCGTATGGCCACACCTACAGTGTAAAAAATGAGTTCGAAGTCTTCTTCATCATCGAGCTCGAAGTCATCCTCGTCGAGCTCGTCTTCGGGGAAGGCAAAACCCGCAGTGAAAGCATCGATTTCCGTTGGTGCCGGAGCCAAGGCAGGTGCGGCCGTAAAGGTCGCTGCCAAGAAGAGCTCTTCTGGATCAAGTTCCAGTTCGGGGCAAGGAAAGGCCAAGGCCGGTCTTGGAATCAAGGTGGGAATTGGAGCGGGGTCTGGTGCTAAAGTCGGCGTAGGTTCAGGTTCGTATTCTGTGTTCTGTTTCGTTGTTTGAACGAATTGTTTTCTCGTAGTATTTTTGTTATCATTATTTTTCGTGTTTCGTAGTGTATCGTGATGAAAAACTTTTCGCTTTCTCTAACCGAAACGTAGGAGTGAAGCTCAATGTTGCAAAAAAATCCTCGTCTTCGAGCCTCACTAGCTCTTCCTCCGGAAGCGGAAAGGGAGCTGCGAAAGTAGCCGTAAAAGCGGATGTGAAAGTTGACGCCAAGAAGCCAGATGTGAAGGTCGATGCAGGTGCCAAAGGAGGCCTTGGTCTCAAGATTGGATTCGGTGGAAAGAAGTCAGCTTCTAGCTCAGGTTCTTCATCGTCGTCAAAGTCAGGAAGCGGAAAGGGAGGCCTCAAGCTTGGACTCGGCCTCGGTGCTAAGGGAAAAGCAGACGTGAAGGCCGACGCCAAAGCCGAAGTCAAGGCTGATGTTAAGGCTGATACCGGCGCCAAGGGTGGACTCGGACTTAAAGTTGGTCTTGGGCTTGGCAAAAAAGGATCAAAATCATCGTCATCTTCCAAATCAAGCTCTTCCTCCAAATCAGGAAGCGGGAAGGCCAAGGGAGGACTCAAGCTCGGACTTGGTTTTGGTGGAAAGGCTAAAGCAGACGTCAAAGCTGATGTTAAAGCAGATGTGAAAGCTGATGTCAAGGCCGACGTGAAGGCAGACGTCAAGGCGGATGCTGGAGCAAAGGGCGGAATGGGAATCAAACTCGGCTTGGGAGGAAAGAAATCTGGGTCCAAATCCTCTTCCTCTTCGTCGTCGAAGTCCGGCAGCGGCAAGGGAGGACTCAAGATTGGATTCGGACTTGGCGGAAAGGGCAAGGCTGATGTCAAGGCTGACGTAAAGGCAGACGTGAAGGTTGACGCCAAGGCTGATGTTAAGGCTGACGCCGGCGCCAAGGGCGGACTCGGAATTAAAGTAGGCCTCAGCGGCAAAAAGAGCAGTTCGAAGTCGTCATCCTCGTCTGGAAGCGCAAAGGCGAAGGCGGCCGTGAATGTTGACATGGGCATTAAACCCAAGGCAGACGTGAAAGTTGATGCTAAGGCAGACGCCGGCGCAAAGGGCGGTTTGGGCATCAAGCTTGGCTTCAGTGGCAAGGGCGGATCCAAATCCTCCTCATCTTCGTCATCCAAGTCAGGGAGCGGCAAAGCAAAGGGAGGACTCAAGCTGGGTCTCGGTTTGGGCGGAAAGGGCAAGGCTGATGTCAAGGCAGATGTTAAAGTCGATGCCAAGGCAGACGTCAAGGCAGACGTGAAGGTCGATGCCAAGGCTGACGCAAAGGGCAAAGGGGGACTCGGAATCAAGCTCGGGTTCGGTGGAAAGAAGAGCGGCTCTGGCTCAAAGTCATCTTCATCGTCCTCCAAGTCAGGAAGTGGAAAGGGAGGACTCAAACTCGGACTTGGCTTCGGCGGAAAGGGCAAGGCTGACGCCAAGGTTGATGTAAAAGCAGATGTCAAGGCCGACGCAAAAGCCGACGTTAAGGCCGACGTGAAAGTCGATGCTAAGAGTGGCAGTGGAATCAAACTCGGACTGGGACTCGGTGGCAAGAAGAAGAGCAAGTCTGGTTCTTCTTCGTCATCCAAATCCTCCAAGTCAGGAAGCGGCAAGGGAGGACTCAAGATCGGATTCGGTCTTGGAGGCAAGGGCAAAGCTGATGTCAAGGCTGACGTCAAGGCCGATGTTAAGGCAGACGTGAAGGTTGATGCCAAGGCTGACGTAAAAGCAGACGTCAAGGCTGACGGCAAAGCGAAGGGCGGATTCGGCATCAAGCTCGGTTTGGGAGGAAAGAAGAGTGGTTCTGGGTCTTCATCATCTGGATCAAGCTCCAAGTCAAAGTCTGGGAGCGGCAAAGGAGGACTTAAACTGGGTCTGGGCCTTGGTGGAAAGGGCAAAGCAGACGCCAAGGTTGATGTCAAGGCTGATGCTAAGGTGGACGCTAAGGCTGACGTCAAGGCCGATGTGAAGGCAGACGCAGGCGGAAAGGGAGGATTGGGCCTCAAGCTCGGACTCGGTGGAAAGAAGAGTGGATCAAAGTCATCTTCATCATCTTCCAAATCCAAATCCAAGTCAGGAAGCGGCAAGGGAGGACTCAAGATTGGATTCGGACTTGGCGGAAAGGGCAAAGCTGACGCCAAGGCTGATGTCAAGGCTGACGTGAAGGTCGATGCCAAGGTCGACGCCAAGGCCGACGTGAAGGTTGATGCCAAGGCTGACGTGAAGGGCAAAGGTGGACTTGGCCTCAAACTCGGACTGGGTGGAAAGAAGAGTGGTTCTGGTTCCAAGTCCTCATCATCCTCTAAATCCAAATCCAAATCTGGTAGCGGCAAGGGAGGACTCAAGATTGGTTTTGGTCTCGGCGGAAAGGGCAAGGCTGATGTCAAGGCCGACGTGAAGGTTGATGCCAAGGCTGATGTGAAAGCTGATGTCAAGGTCGACGCCAAGGCTGATGCAGGCGGCAAGGGCGGTTTCGGACTCAAGCTCGGACTTGGTGGAAAGAAGAGTGGATCAAAGTCGTCCTCTTCTGGTTCTAAGTCATCCAAGTCAGGAAGCGGGAAGGGAGGACTCAAGCTCGGACTTGGCGGAAAGGCTAAAGCCGACGTCAAAGTCGATGCCAAGGCTGACGTGAAAGCAGACGTGAAGGTTGATGCCAAGGCTGACGCCGGAGCCAAGGGCGGCCTTGGACTCAAGCTCGGACTCGGTGGAAAGAAGAGCGGATCAAAGTCTTCCTCTTCTGGTTCCAAGTCATCCAAATCCTCCAAGTCAGGAAGCGGCAAGGGAGGACTCAAGGTTGGACTCGGACTTGGCGGAAAGGGCAAGGCTGACGTGAAGGTCGACGCCAAGGCTGATGTAAAGGTTGATGCCAAGGCAGACGTGAAGGTTGATGCCAAGGGCAAAGGTGGACTCGGCCTCAAACTCGGACTCGGTGGAAAGAAGAGCGGCTCTGGTTCAAAGTCTTCCTCCTCAAAGTCATCCAAGTCCGGCAGCGGAAAGGGAGGACTCAAGTTGGGACTCGGAGGCAAAGCAAAAGCAGACGTAAAAGTCGATGCCAAGGCCGACGTGAAAGCCGACGTCAAGGCTGATGTCAAGGCAGACGTGAAGGTTGATGCTAAGGGTGGTCTTAAACTTGGCCTGGGCAAGAAAGGAAGCAAGTCTGGCTCCAAGTCTTCCAGCTCCAAATCCAAGTCGGGAAGCGGCAAGGCGAAGATCGCTGTTGGAGTCAAGGGCGACGTGAAGGCCGATGCTAAAGTTGATGTCAAGGGTGGAGTAAAGGCTGACATCAAGGTCAAAGGAGGCAAGGGCAGCAAGGGAAGCAAATCGTCTTCCAGTGGAAAAACCAAGTTGCCCAAGGTTGACGCCACTGTTAAGGTTGATGGGAAGAAATCTGCCTCTGGAGGTGGTGGCTTCTTTGGAAAGTTCGGAGGCAAGGGCAAGGTTGATGTTAAGGCTGATGCTAAAGTCAAGGTCGACGCCAAGGCAGACGTCAAGGCTGATGTGAAGGCCGACGTGAAAGCAGACGTAAAAGCTGATGTAAAAGCAGACGTAAAAGCGGACGTCAAGGCTGATGCAAAACTCGCAGTCAAGGCAGATGTGAAGGGGGTCAAGGTAGGGAAAGGAAGCAAGTCTTCATCGTCGAAGTCAGGAAGCGGAAAGGCCAAGGGCGGACTCAAATTAGACGCTTCAGTCAAAGCCGGTGGAAAGGCCGATGTCAAGGCTGATATCAAACTACCCGGAGGCAAGAAGAGTGGCAGCAAATCCAGCTCCAAGTCTTCCTCATCGAAGTCAGGAAGCGGAAAGGCCAAGGGTGGACTCAAAGTTGATGCTTCAGTCAAAGTCGGTGGCAAGGCCGATGTCAAAGCTGATGTCAAGGCTGATGCTAAGGTTGATGTGAAAGGAGCTGCCAAGGTTGATGCCAAGGCTGACGTTAAGGCCGATGCAAAGGTTGATGCCAAGGTCGACGTCAAGGGACCCAAGGTAGACGCAAAGGCCGACGTTAAAGTTGATGCCAAAGTCAAAGTAACAACACCTGCCAAGCCCGAGAAGAAGGGATTCTTTGCTGGACTCTTCGGCGGCAAGAAGAAAGTTGATGTCAAGGCCGACGTGAAGGTTGATGGAAAGGCTGATATCAAAGCCGACGCGAAGGTCGATGCCAAGGGATCCGGTAAGGTTGATGTAAAGGGAGCAGGCAAAGTCGATGCTAAAGCCGACGTAAAGGCTGATGCCAAGGTGGATGTGAAGGCTGGCGGAAAGGTTGATGCCAAGGCCGACTTGAAGATCAAGGGCAAGGTGAAAGGAAGCAAGAGCAAGGAATCTTCCAGCAAGAGCAAGAGCGGCAGTGGTAAGGCCGTCAAGGGGAGTGGCAAGGTGAAAGCTGGTGTTGACCTCCCCGAACTTAAAGGCGGAGTAAAGGCTTCTGCGAAGGTCAAGGGCAGCAAATCTGGAAGTGCAAGCGGCAGTGGCAAAGTTAAAGGAGGTGTGAAGGTTAAAGCTGGCGTAGACCTCCCCCATCTTGAAGTTGGTGGCAAGAAGAAATCTGGTTCCAAGTCCTCATCCTCAGCTTCTGGCAAGGTCAAGGGAGGTGTGAAGGCTGATATCAAGGTTGATGCTGGTGCCAAAGGAGGATTGAAGGTAGGACTTCATGGAAGCAAAGGCTCGAAGTCATCCTCTTCCAAGTCAGGAAGCGGAAAGGGAGGACTCAAGGTTGGGCTTGGACTTGGTGGAAAGGGCAAGGCTGATGTGAAGGTCGATGCCAAGGCTGATGTAAAGGTTGATGCTGGAGCCAAGGGCGGACTGAAGGTTGGATTGGGTGGCAAGAAGAGTGGGTCGAAGTCATCGTCTTCTTCCAAATCCAAATCCAAGTCCGGAAGTGGAAAGGGAGGACTCAAGATTGGTCTTGGCCTTGGAGGAAAGGGCAAGGCAGATGTAAAGGCAGACGTGAAGGTCGATGCCAAGGCCGACGTCAAGGCAGATGTGAAGGTTGATGCCAAGGCTGACGTGAAGGGCAAAGGTGGACTTGGCCTCAAACTCGGACTGGGTGGAAAGAAGAGTGGCTCTGGTTCCAAGTCCTCATCATCCTCTAAATCCAAATCCAAGTCAGGAAGTGGAAAGGGAGGACTCAAGATTGGTCTTGGTCTGGGCGGAAAGGGCAAGGCTGACGCCAAGGTTGATGTCAAGGCTGACGTAAAGGCTGACGTGAAGGTCGATGCCAAGGCTGATGTGAAGGCAGACGCAGGCGGAAAGGGAGGATTGGGACTCAAGCTCGGACTTGGTGGAAAGAAGAGCGGATCAAAGTCATCTTCATCATCTTCCAAATCCAAGTCAGGAAGCGGAAAGGGAGGACTCAAGATTGGATTCGGACTTGGCGGAAAGGGCAAAGCTGACGCCAAGGCTGATGTCAAGGCCGATGTGAAGGTCGATGCCAAAGCTGATGTGAAGGTTGATGCCAAGGCTGATGCAGGTGCCAAGGGAGGACTGGGACTGAAGCTTGGGCTCGGTGGAAAGAAGAGTGGATCCAAGTCCTCATCATCGTCTAAATCTAAATCTAAGTCCAAGTCAGGAAGCGGCAAGGGAGGACTCAAGATCGGTTTTGGCCTTGGAGGAAAGGGCAAGGCTGATGTCAAGGCTGACGTGAAAGCTGATGTGAAGGCAGACGTCAAGGTGGATGCCAAGGCCGATGTGAAGGCAGACGCAGGAGGCAAGGGTGGACTCGGACTCAAGCTTGGATTTGGTGGAAAGAAGAGCGGATCAAAGTCATCTTCATCATCCTCTAAATCCAAATCAGGAAGCGGAAAGGGAGGACTCGGCCTCAAACTTGGACTTGGTGGCAAGGGAAAGGCTGATGTAAAAGCTGACGTGAAGGTGGATGCCAAGGCTGACGTTAAGGCTGATGTGAAGGCAGACGTGAAGGTGGATGCCAAGGCAGACGCAAAGGGCAAAGGTGGATTGGGCCTCAAGCTCGGACTCGGTGGAAAGAAGAGTGGATCAAAGTCATCTTCATCATCCTCTAAATCCAAGTCCGGAAGCGGCAAAGGTGGACTCGGACTCAAACTCGGATTTGGTGGCAAGGGCAAGGCCGATGTCAAGGCAGACGTGAAAGTCGACGCCAAGGCTGATGTGAAGGCAGACGTGAAGGTCGATGCAAAGGCTGATGTGAAGGCAGATGTGAAGACCGATGCAGGAGGCAAGGGCGGCCTCGGACTCAAGCTTGGCTTCGGTAAGAAGGGCTCTAAATCGTCTTCCTCCTCTTCAAAGTCGAAGTCTGGAAGTGGCAAAGGTGGTCTTGGACTCAAGCTCGGCCTTGGAGGAAAGGGCAAAGCTGATGTCAAGGCAGACGTGAAGGTAGACGCAAAGGCAGACGTGAAGGTTGATGCCAAGGCTGACGTCAAGGTGGACGCCAAGGCTGACGGCAAGGCAGAAGCCTCAGTGAAGACCGGCGGACTCCATCTCGGGTTCGGAAAGAGCAAAGGTTCCAAGGGTTCCAAGTCGTCATCATCCTCTTCATCCAAGAAGGGAGGGCTCAAGCTCAGCCTCGGCCTGGGCGGCAAGGCCAAGCCCGACGTAAAAGCAGACGTCAAGGCCGACGCCAAGGTGGACGTCAAGGCCGACGCATCTGTCAAGGCAGACGTGAAGGTCGACGCCGGTGCTGGTGCTGGTGCAGGAGCCAAGGCCGACCTCAAAGTAAGCGGCAAGGCATCCGGAAAGAAATCCAAGTCGTCATCGTCCTCATCCTCCAAGAAGGGGCACAAGTTCAGCCTGAAGGGAGCCATCTCGGGCGCAACCAAGGCCCTGGAGGGAGCCGTCGACGTCGTCGCCGACGCCACCACGACCGCCGTCAACTCGGTCAACGCGTCGCTCACCGTGGACGCCAAGGCCGACGCCAAGAAGTCCAAGTCAAAGTCCTCGTCGTCCTCGAGCAGCAGCAGCAAGAAGGGCAAGGCCAAGGCCGACGGCGCAGTCAAGGCCGACCTCGGCGTAAAGGCTGACCTGGGAGTGAAGGCCGACGCAGGAGTCAAGGCCGACGTCGGCGTCGGCGTCGGGGCCGGCGTGGGCGTCAAGGCAGACGTGAAGGTGGACGCCAAGGCGGACGCCAAGGGAAGCTCGCACCACAAGTCGTCCGGGCACGGCGGGCACGGAGACCACAAGTCATCGCACCACACGCCGTCGACGTCGCACCACGGGTCGTCGCACGCCCACGGCGACGCCAAGGTCGACGCCAAGGTGGACGTGAAGGGAGACGTCAAGGTGTCAGGGTCCGCTTCCACGCACCACAGCTCGTCTCACCACAGCTCAGCACACCACTCTAGCAAGCACTAGAGGGGGGATTCAGACACAGAGACACAGCAACGAGCGAGCGAGTGAGAGAGGAGGAAGGGGTGGGGTGGGTATGTGTGTGCATGACAAACATCACAGCTGCCTTTGTCTGCCTCTTTTTCCAATGTTGACGAAAATAAATACAACATGTATACACCTTTAGACTGCACTTTTTTTCTTTTTTTTTTTTTTTTTGGTTTTTTTCAAGAATCTTCTTTAGGGTTCTTTTCTTCTTCCTCTGGCTTGTTGACTTTCATTTTGTTGTGGTGAATGTGGTTCTTCATCCTGTAATAGAGTCTCTCGTCCTGCACAAGGAACATAAGTTGCATTACAAAAGCGATTCAAGGCGGGAATGAACCTGTACAGAAACAGAGCGAGTAACTTTGTTGAGGGCTCTATCAAAGTGCCTCATTTCCACCTTGGGAGCCTTGAAGTCCTGTATGGCTGCTGATGTGGGTGTGACAACCGTACCCGTTGTTATTGTTGTTGAGGTGCTGCTACTTGTGGTACTTGTACCACTGCTTTCACTTGCTGTTGTAGTGGTAGCGGTAGTGGAAGCTTCTGGTGATAGAGAAGGTGTAGTAACAGTGGATGTGGAAGTGGCTGTCATTGTGCATTCCGGGGGTGTTGTTGTGGGTGCATTGGGCTGTTGAGGGAATATAGTTGTTTCTGCTTGAGTTGTTGTTAGTGTGGGTTCTGCTGCTGTTGTTGTGGGTGTAACTATAGATGGCGATGGGGGCGGAACAGGAACTGGATTTGGAGCGGGAGTGGGAGTGGGAGTGATTGGTGTGGTGGAAATAGGGGTTTCAGTCGAGGTGGAAACATCCATGGGAATGGTGTGGGTCTCCATTTGGGGGAGACCTTCAGAAGAAGTGCTCAGAATGATCCTTGAAGAGATAAGTTTAGGGGTTGTTTTGGGTTGAGTGCGTACCCTTGAGTGTCAAGTGCCTCGATGAGAGCGAACATGGAAGCCTCCTTGACAAGTGCTGCTAGATCGGCACCACTGAAGGAACAGATTATTACAAAAATGGAGCGACAGGCCTGCTCAGGTTTGCATACCTAAATCCTTGTATCCTTGTATCGGAAGATATTGCATTTAAGTCCACACTTGGGGCGAGAGGAGTGCGTCGGGAGTTTGTAATTGTTCTGAGGATATCTGCTCGACCCTCTTGTGTTGGTAGGTCCACTGCAATGATTGTATCAAGCCGCCCAGGGCGGAGCATTGCCGGGTCAATTACATCTATTTCTGTGGTGAACGAAAATTCAATATAAGTTGGTTCTACCTGGTCTGTTGGTTGCTGCCAGTACAAATACGTCCCTTCTGGATTCCAATCCATCCATTTCCGTGAGTAGCTGATTTACAACTCTGGATGCTCCCTAATAAGAAAGTTGGCCGCTGTGAGACTGTAGCTGAGAGTCTACATACTGTACTTTCGGATTCGCCGGATCGCCGCGGACAAAGTGCATCAAGCTCGTCAAAGAAAATTATACAAGGGGCTGAACTTTGCGCTCTGTTATTTGTAATTGTTGTTGGTTGAACATATATTTGGGAAGGGAAAGCGGGAACCTGTTAAACAGCTGTCTTACAGCCTTTTCGGCCTCACCGACATACTTATTCAAGAGCTGTGGTCCTTTTATACCAATAAAGTTTGCACCTTTACAAATGAGTTATATTTTACGGCACTCCAAACTTCTGTACGTACCACACTCGTGGGCGACTGCCTTGACAATCAAAGTCTTACCACACCCAGGAGGCCCAAATCTTTTCTCCGTAAGTCAAGTATAAACAGAAAGAGGAACACACAGCAAAACACCAGCGGGGCATGCAATTCCCATCTGTTTGAAAAGATCAGGGAATCTAACAGGCCACACCACAGAGCGAGTTAATTCACTGCGGATATCTTGCATAGCTCCAACATCTTTCCATGCTACATCAGGGATGGTTGAAAATCTGGTGAGGGGGTGAATATCTTCAAGGTCAGATTTTTCGGAGTTACCCTTCACGCTTGGCTGATGGTTGTACTTTATTTATAGCCACTAGAAAATCATCCATGGTGATGAATAAACCTGTGAGGTCCTGCTCACTCAGTGGTTTCACAAGTGATCTCAAGTGATCACTGAGATTTTGTTAGGGGGTCATGTGGTGATGTGATGCTGTTTGCCTTATTGCTGTTCGTTTTAATAACTCACACGAACATTCCTTCATAAGCTTATTGCATGTGGAGCATTTTTCACTATTGCTAGTTTCTCCTTCTGTTCCAGGCTTTGAATTCTTCTCTAACGACCAAATTAATAACAAATCACAACAGATTTGTGTAGAAAGGAGACTACCAGTATCTGTCTTTGTAAAGCCGTAGAGCTGTTCAAAGCACCTGGAAAATATCAGTGTCATTTGTAAAAAAAAGGAAGTAATCTACCTGTGTACTGCAATAACCGCAGCTTCTTTTGCCACGGCAGCAAGATCGGCACCTATAAATCTAATATTGTGAGATTAAGTTGGAGAGGACTTAGAAAGACTGACCCAGATGTCTTTGTTGCAATCAGTTCAAAGTTAAAATCTCCGGATAATCTCAACTTTTGAGAGAGCACTTGGAGAATTCTTGCCCGTGCTTTGAGGTCTGGGATTCCCAGGGCAATTTCACGATCAAACCTCCCAGCTCTTCGTAAAGCAGGATCAAGAGCATCAGGCCTATTAGTTGCCCCTATTACAATCACAGGGGCTCCGTTTGTTGCCGAAAGTGAAAGACCTGCATAGTGTTACGCGTAATTTCGAAGGGCAAAGGCGCAACCATCAAGACAGGTAAGGAGTTGAGCCACTATCCTCCTCTCCATTTCTCGCTGAGCAGTATCTCTCTTGGGGGTGATGGCATCAATTTCGTCGATGAATACAAGGCACGGAGCATGACTCTGTAAAGAGTGAACAAAGTTGCACCCAACATAGCTGGGGGAGTTACTGCAGCTTCAAAGAACAGAGACCGGATCTTGGCTTCTGATTCTCCTGACATACCACTGACAATTTCTGGTGCTGAGATATTGTAAAATCTAACTCCCAATTCCTTTTTGTGCCTCATGTTAGGGATAGTACCGGTCAGCGTAACTTACCCCTGCTATAGCATTGGCAAGTAAAGTTTTTCCACACCCAGGTGGACCATGTAGTAATATTCCCCTTGGTGGTTCAACTCCTAGGTGCTGGTAAATTTCAGGGTGTGTCAAAGGATACTCAATCAGTTCTCGCACATCCTGTTTATTCAACTGTAGGCTTGCCACCCCAATTTCGATACCTGAAGGACGGGTTCAATTCCACCAACATCAGCATAACGCACTGTTGGAGTTGTTGCTTGAACAGGTATATATTCGCCTTCCAAATTGCCAAATCCACCGGCACCTCCAACGGCACTGGTGGGTTTCTGTTCGTGTCCCGGAATGCCATTAATCTTGGTTTTTACTATGTGAAGCGTTAAACTGAGAAAAAGTAAAATTTGGATTGACGCAACAGCGAATTTGTTTCCTCAATTTGGGTAGATGAGATTTTACTGGTGCAGACTCCTCTTGGTGCTTCCTTTTTCTGTCCTAGGGAGGTTAGAGTAATTGTTCAGGAACAAAGTTAGGTACGGGAGGGGCCGAAAGCAGTGAAGCTTCTGCGAGTGATGAGGGTGAAGTTCCTCTCTGCAGTAAGTTTGGGGGAATTGCAGGAGAGAAAGGAAATGGTGCCAGCGGTTTCTGCTGTGAACTAACTTCTATAAGTGGAGATTGCAGAGAATGAAGAGCCTGAGGAACAATTTGTGGAGCCACAGGCAGGTTAGCGTTAATAAGAGCTTCTCCTGGTTTGTGTGGTACCTGGAAAGAAGTTATGTGCTAGAAGCTACTGGAATAGGGGCTAACAGGAGGAATGGCAGTAACGGCGGTAGTTTTTGGCTGCAAGGAAATACCAGGCGACGCTGCCCTTGTTACACTTCTGTTTTTGTAAGATTCACAATAATAATTTTGTTCCTACATACGGGGAAGTTGTTCTATACGCGCTAATAAGGCTGGAATTAAGGGTGTTGAACTTATCCTAAAGAAGTGAGTCATTAACTCAGGCATTTAATTAGCATACTGCATGAACTTTTTCTATTTCTCGGGCTTCCTTTTCATCTGGGTCACTAAAAAGGGGTTACTTGTTGAAACTTTAACTTGGGCGACAATGAAGTGTACTGAGGAGGGAAACATACATAACAGTAATCGGTTTCGGCTTAGGGCTCTTTACGCCCATGACTTTCCTGAGAACTATACGCACACAACACTGCATTAGAAACCGCCGGGGATTCCGACACGGCGAACTGAATTCAGCACTAACTACTAATAGTGCACAGACAGCATCAATAACAACACACACAACACACACCTTCTTCCACAGCGGGAACCAATACGGAATCGGGCTTTGGCCTGTACTCCCCGCTGAACTGTGCCCTGAGCAGGTTGACCACGTCCTGGGCCATGGCCACGCCCCCCTGCGACGCCACCAGGTTCCTCAGCGTGTCGTCCCCGTGGGCTCCCCCCGCCTTGCCCTTGCCCTTGTTCCCCTTGGCCCCCTTGCCCCGCCTCGCGGTCCTCTCCGCGTCGTCGCTGGGCTCCTCCTCGCCCCCCCCCTCCTCGTCCTCGTCCTCGTCGTCGTCGTCTCCCTCTGTGTCGCCCTCAGCGCCTGTCCCTGGGCCGTCCTCGGTGTGCTCCCTGGCGCGGGACGAGGGGGGCGGGGAGGCCGACGGGGGCGGGGGGGACACGGCGGCCTTGCGGGCCAGGATGCGGACAACGCGGGAGGTCAGCACCTGGTCGGTGAGGCCCTTGGACTTGCTGCTGTTGTTCCCGCCGTGTGGCCCCTTTGGGCGGGACCTGGACCCCCCTGCTGAACCTGGCCTCTTGTTTCGGTTGTTGCTGTTGGGCATCGCGCGGGCGCCGAAAGATTAATTTACCTTTTGACTTTAATTTCGGTGCCGAAGTGCAACTGTGATGGAAAAAGAACGAAAAGCAAAAAGAATAGAGAATGATTGTTTGGGCAGGGTTTTTCATTTGCCCTGTGCTTTGGTAGTGAAGCTTTCTCTGTTTTTTTTTTACATAGAAACTTGTGGATTCTGGGTATTCAATGTACTGTTGCAGGTACTTAATGATTTGTGGAGCCAGAAATTACAAACAGGAAGAGAACCTTTTGCATTGTGTGAGATTTTTTATTGCGGTCAATATTCATTTTAAGAATAAGGGAAATAGAAGAGTACAAATCAGGATTTCCCTCTGTCTTTTCCTTTGAATGTATCCGGAAGAGCACCGGACACAGAAATAGCATAACAACCAGGGTGTACACCTAAAAAAAAATGTGGGATGAAAAAAAAAAAGGACAGGAAAAAGAAAAATACGCTGAAGTTTCTGCCATTTAGCCACCCAACTTCTCGTTGGTCTCATGATTGCCACAAAACTGGTATTGTGTGAGAAGCCAATGTTCACATTTCACCATACCCCTTGAAACTAATGCTAGTGCACTCGTTGACTCTTTCATTCCGTCCCTTCATCTCCAAGTGCTGTGCGAGAACGTTGAGTTATATGGCAACAATAACAAAGTTAGGCCTACAGTGCAGTTTGGGCACCCATAAGTGAAAAACTGCCTTTGCGACAACACCTTGAGGTAGGATTAGCATGAATTCTCAACTCAATACACGTGTAATCCCCAAAACACAAACACAAACACAAACACAAACACAAACACAAACACAAACACAAACACAAACACAAACACAAACACAAACACAAACACAAACACAAACACAAACACAAACACAAACACAAGCGGTTCATCCCATAATAGCAAGGGCGTGACACTCAGTCAGTCGGACGCGCGCACACCAACTGGCAATTCAAGCAAGCCCTGAGCTGCCGCGGGTCAGTCGACGAGGGCAGGTACCGCTCGATCAGCTCAGCAGGCGACATGTCGGGCTGCCACGCGTAGTCGTCGCTCCCGCCGCCGCCGCCCACCCCACCCCCCGATCCCCCAGCTGCGCCCCCACCCGCTCCCATAATCCCCTGCTCGTCGGTCTCGCCGTCCGCCGCCCCGCCGCCGTCGTAGCCCCCCTGCGACGTGGCGTCGGTAGTGCTGTTCGCCGCGTCGTCTGCCTCCTCCGCCGAGCCTCCCTGTGTGTAGCTGTCGCCTCCGCTCATCGCCCCCTCTAATTCAATCTGATGAGTCCTGTTTCCTCTTATGGATTCCGCGTGGGAAATCGAACGTCGCACG
Source organism: Pelomyxa schiedti (assembly GCA_020536535.1). Taxonomy (NCBI): domain Eukaryota; phylum Evosea; order Pelobiontida; family Pelomyxidae; genus Pelomyxa; species Pelomyxa schiedti. Next base: position 1,563 of record JAHLWZ010000357.1, on the reverse strand, counting down.
TGAGCTGAAGGACGCCCAAAGGGCACAGGAGGAGGTTCACAACTCACCCTCCCAACTTGGTTGGTCTTTTTTTGGCTCTGATTTCGCGCTCCGTTCTTGGAGCAATCAACTTGAAACCACAAACAAGGGCAAAAAAACAAACGGGAAGTGATGGGGTGTTGTGGCACTAATTTCGGTCTCTTTTCGTATCGCTTTTTATGTTTTAAACCCAATGGCCTGCTGGATTTGAATCAAAGACAACAACAAAGCAAATAAAGCACAACAACATAACTCAAAACCACAACAAAGACAGCACAAATGCAAGTGGTAATGACCCCCTCATTAATTAATTTCCTTATTCTATTCTCATTCCTAACAACAAAAACCAACAAACAACAGCCAACAGTCAGTGACGAGTGCATCGACGCATTCAAGACACCAAACACACTGGGCGTCATATTCCGAGTGTCATCATCCAGTGATGACAATGTGAAGAGAGTAAGTGTTAAATTCATGACTCCAATGGTGCTCTCAAGCCTCAGGCTCACTTGTGCCGGTATATCCCTTTTACCTTTTTCATACAAACCCAATAGTAAATCAATAGTTTTCATTTTCAACTAACTTGCGAATCAACAGGCCACAATCAGCATGGGTTCCACCACCACGCCGGGACCGCTGAGGGTCTCAATGTCACAGATCTTGTGGAGCGTGTGAGCAGGTTTGAAAGGGACCCAATTGACCAGGCTAGTGTCACAGCCTTCGTGAATGGAACCCCTTCATTCACTTCCTGATGAACCAACCCACCCACCATTTCATCATTTTGTAGATAAACAATAACAATGAAGCTTCTTTTGTCCAGAAGCTGTTTGTGCTTTGAGAATGGGATCAAGTGAAAGAATTCCTGATTTTTAACTTGAGTGCCTTAACAAAAGACACTTACTGTACTTTTTGTAGTTGCATGAATAATCGAAAACTAAATTATCCCTTTGGTGTTAAGTGTGTTGGTTGTGGTCACCAACACTATGTTGGGGTCATAAGCAGGGTGGAAATTGTTGCTATTCGGTGGTGGACGCAATTGGCGTGGGGAACTCAAGTCAATTTGCCTGCCGAGTCACAGTTGTCACCCAACATCTTTGCATCAAACTAGTTACTTCGAGTAGCTTAGATTTCTGGTAAGTGATTAGCTGTGGTTGGTAGGTCCGAATTACCTGGACTGGACAATTGGGGGCTCCGTGCAAAGGCATAACGCTTTCCATGATGCGGAGGTTGTTTTGAGGTGGAGGTGGTTGTGATATATCAGGATGCAAATTCTCCCGTGGTGCAACTGAGGTTTTGGTTTTTTTGATTTAAAAGGTGAAATTTCAAAGAGACAAACTCACTTTTTGTTGTTTTTCGAGTTTTGCATACCGTTACTATACCGCATAAGCGAACCTTGCAAGCGATAATGATAGTTGGTTCAAGCTTTTCCGTTGTTACTGTCGCTGTTTTACTGGTTGCCGGTGCCGTCGCGTATGTTTTCCCCTCGTCAATTTTGCGTGTTTCCCTCGGCCAGTCTAACCGCGAGCAGGGCCATCAACAGGCTCA
>JAHLWZ010000355.1:0-15433 GCA_020536535.1 Pelomyxa schiedti | reverse complement strand
CTCAGTGCTGCGCTCATTGTTTGTTTTGTGAAATAGAAAGTGCGATACCTCTCATAATGTATCATACACGGAGGGTCTCTTAACAAGAAAGGCCTTTTATAATTCCACACTTTTGATTCCAATGGCAAGTATTAGCCACATTTTGGTGATGAGTGAGTGACAGCCACTAAGATGAGAACCAGCCACAATTGCCAGCCACATTGCGTTTCTGGTTTTTTTTTTGTTGTTGTGTGCCTGTGGCAGAGATTTGTTAAAAAATATATTTATGGTTTTTTCCCGCTTGTTTCTGCTGTGTTTATAAAGACCGATTTCAATATGACCCCCCAAAAACTCGAGTTTACCCCAGATAACTCGAGTTTTGGCCTAATGGGTCCTGTTTTTCACATCGAGTTTACCCCAGATAACTCGAGTTATTTCCCTTAAAATTCGATAAATAGCCAGAGTTTGGTCCAATTAAAACAAATTTTAGTGGAACAAAAATGCAACTTTTCAACCCAGAGGAGGACCCCGGTCTCTGGGGCCCCCAGAAAAAGAGAAAAGTTGGTTAATATTCATGTTGGAGTGTTTGACAAAGGTAAAAAACGAAAAAAATTTACGGAAATGACAGATACCAGGCAAAGATTTACAGGCACCGAAGCTGAATTTCTGTTCACTACTACTCCAAGCATAGATTTGCCACACATCCTACACCGACATTTGCCAACATGGGAGAAGGTTGAGGAACAACGTCCGAGAAGTCTGAGTACACCTCAAGCCATACTCAACATTGTCGACAATGGAGCCCGTGCCAGAGCCATGGCCATGTGGTTGTGGACTACTGACTCTGTGTACCACACAATCAACAGCGCAATGCTATCTGATTCCCCAAACGACACACTCATTACCACGGGGGTTGACAACATCACTGCGGCTCTGGCTCATGCCTGCAATACCGAGCCGATCAACATCAAAACCTCCACATGGAGGGGAATCAACGTCAATGAGGATCACTTGGAGGAGATTTTTACCAATCTGAAGAGACCCTTCTCCATGAAAACTTTTGCGGCCACTTCGACACGAAGAGATGTCGCAAAGCAGTTTGGGTCCGTTATCCTCAGGTTTGATGGTGTGCCTAAAAAGTACCTTGGTGATGTGAGTATGTTCCCTTCGGAGCGCGAGTATTTGATCCCGCCATGGGTAAAAGTGAAACTCCAGTGCACTGATAGCAACGGGGACTATGTGCTCAGCCCTGTTGAATAGACCCACCCATAATCTGGCCAAGCCACCCTCTATTCGTGCAAATCTAAGTTCCTTGGTTAAATGAATAATCTGAAATTCCCATGCTTTCTGCCTTTTTTTTCCACCACATTTTGCCTCCTCAGTGATCCCACAATTCTGAAGGTTTTCTTGTATTGTATGGAAAAAGAGAAAAGAGGCCATCCTACCAGTATCACAAGGTGCCAGAAATACAGAAATGCGCGGTGGTGTGCAATGCTGGGAGCCTTGGGTACCAACGCAACCTATCATGGTTGAGTGGGGTTATGATACAAAGGAAGGGGGATTTACCTTGGTGACCGGCTGTCATCTCATCAGTGGCAGGCTCTCCATACTTGCCACCTCATCCACTGGAGGTGATCTAATGGTAGATGAGATGAAAGGAGAACCGTGGGTTAAAGGACAACTTGCCTATATCAGAGTGGGCAACAGCCGACTACAATGGGTAACATCTATTGGCTTCATCGCTGTTCCAAGCTTGGTCATTCCAGGTGCCTGCCAGCATGTTAGTGGGACCAGGGAAGGCTACGGTGGGTACAAACTGAATTCCAAGTCAGTGAGGAACAGTTTCCAAAGGTGTCCGCTTTAGTCTGTGGAAAACGTGAGAGGGAGAAAGAGGAAAGACAAGGGTACCTACCCAACTTCCCAGGCACCAGCTGGGTGGAGTGAGTGTAAGTTGGGAACACGGCAGAGTGGAGTGTAGGAGCCCAGTGAGCGGGAGTGTTGGTGTGCAAGAGCAAGGGGTGTTAGTGCCGAGGTGCAACAGGTAAAGGCGGGTACAGCCTGGCATGCACTATGTTTGTCAGTGGCGTCCATTGTCCTGTTGTTGTTGAGTGGTGATAAGATAAGGGAGAGGGAATGCACCTTGGTGATAGATTGTTGGCAGGTCCGCCACCTGAATAATATGTGGGCTGCCTGGGAAAGAAAAAAAAGAAGCCACCTACCAGCATCACTGTTCAATGTGTCGGGATAATACAAAGGGAGGGGGGGAGGTGGATTTACCGTGGCGATGACAAGTTGCAACTCGACCTGGTTATAAAGTGTGAGAACTCGAAAAAGAAAAACAGAGAAGATACCTGCAGCTCTGGCTTGGTTCGGAAGACTGACTGAGTGCCGCAGGGAATCAGCCCTATGTTGCTGTGAGGAAATGGAACACAACAGTAAGTTTAACACAAGACTAAGGAAGAACGAGACAAGGCAAACAAAACGAAACAACACGAAACGGAGCGAAACGAAACGAAACGAAACGAAACGCGAATAATATAGAGTTTTTTTATAAAAAGCAGACCACAACCTGCTGTATATGTGAGTTTGCTCTGTGCGTCTTTATATGTATGCTTTCCGCCACCGGCCCCCGTCTTTATGATCCAAGCACCTGGAAATACTCCAAGTCCCTCAACCTCTCTAACAATAAACTCAGTTCCCCCAACACCCAATATATATCCTTTGTCTCCTTCCACACCATCTGGCAGTCCTCTGCACCCCAGCTTCAATGTATCAACACCAAGTGATACTGCTTCATCCCTTTTAACCATACCTCTTCCTTGTTCCGATTCCCAGGCCATGTCCCCTTCCCCTTCCCATTCCCAAGACAGTGTCACAGCACCTTATTTCCAGGGAATTCCTCCTCCCCTTTCCCCAAAGAATCAACAAATTACACTTTTGCCTCCTCTTCCACCTGATCTTTCCCAAGCTACACCGGCTCCCTCTGACAACATGCCGCTTTCACCCGCTCTGATTCCGTTTTCCTGGCAGCTGCTGGCTCTTCCCAAAAACGGGACTTTGGGAAACAGCCTATCTGATCAATCGCTTTCACCCACTCTTATTCCTTTTTCCCAGCAGCAGGGGAAGAGCCTACCTAATCTACTCCAAGACAGGCAATCAGTTCCAGGTTTGCTTACTTCCCCTCTTCCATTTTCTCAACTTCTGTCAGACCCAACCCCTCTGAACCTGAATCTCTACTCCGTCGGTCCACCAAATCAGCATTTGATTTTGCTGGACTATTGTGAAAATGCTTCAGTTACCTCCCCAACTAACATCAATCTTGCCTCTAGTACTGTGACACAAACTGGCCAAATGCGATACTAAAAAAGAACTTTTTTTTTTGTCAAGTGAGTTTGTTCTACAGGGGTAACAAGGAAGCCAAGTCACAACCAGGTTAGTCCAACACCCTGTAAAGAGTGGCGGGATAATCTAGTCTTTTGCAGGCAGTATACAAGGTCTTCAAGCATGGCACTCCATGGTGTGCCATGCATTCCTGGACAGACTATTACTGGCAACATTAAGACAAAGGGAATACCTGAAACAAGCTCTAAATGGTGCTGAGTCACCTGGTGCAAAACCACATCCCAGAACTTCTCAATTAGATTTAGGTCTGGTGACTGTGGTGGATTCCAAGCAATAAATGCACCAGCCGCATTTATTGCTGAGGTAATTTCAACCTCCTGCTGCCTGTGTTGTGGCATATTGTCAAGTACAACAACGCTATGAGGTCCTTTTGGAATAATAATTATTAGCGCATTTAAAAAAAGAGTTGTGGCATACCCGGGTGGGTAGAAAGACAAGGCGGCAGTGCTTTAGTATAAAATGCAATTTTCTCTTCTTTTTCTAACCTTCCTTCCCTCAGAGAAAACGAAATAGTTCCAATATCCCCCAAGCTTCCATTTCCCATCAAGTCCGGAGCCACTACTCCAATTGCTGCAATTACCTCAACCTAAGTAGAATTATCAGTTCACAAGTCTCAGCTTGTACTACATACTTCACCAAACATGGGAGCAGGGAAGCTGATCATTCTGGCCGTGGTTGGTAACCTCACACCCACAGGTGCATAGCCACGCTCCCCAATTCTGTGTAATGCTGTGGGTAGTGTAGGTAGGTTGTTATTTGTTTAGAAAAACCTCTTTGTGATCTCACGTGGCTTAAATGCCTTCTCATCAGTGAAAACAATCTGTGCTGCATCCCATACAAGATACTGCAGCTGTACATGGAATCGATGGCGTTCTTCAGCCACAGAAAATCCAGGAGTTGGGCTTTTCACCTTTGAAGACAGGTGGAGTACTGAAATCCCCTATTTCTTGGTACTTAGTATTGTTGGTGTTGGTTGTGTGAGGATTACTTTTGAGATATCTTTAGAAGTTATTGGTTGGTGAAGACAAGCGGTAGCAACATAGGAGAGTGATTTAGGACCTCCCAGGAGTTTCCCACAACAGTTCTCCTGTAAAAACTGACACACTTTCGAGTTCTTGGAGCTGAGCAGAATAAGGAAACAGTTTCAATAGCTACTACCCTTCACCCCTGGATTACATACTTGGGTTTAAAGCTGTGAGAGAAAGATTTGTGAAGCTTCTCTGCAGCAGCATCTCTGCCTTCAGTATGGTATGCTTTCCACAGAGACCACGCATAACCATGTGACAATTCACACAGCCTCACAATTGTGTTTACATCAGCACCATCGTCCAACAACTCCAAAGGGTTCCTCTGAAAAACACGCTCCACACGTCGGCGTTTTTCTCTTTGTAAAGTAAATGAAAATGCCTGGAACACAGAGATACCATAGTTTTCTAGTCGCCGCGATACCTTCCACACTCTACTGCTGTTGCCGGCATAGTCTCCCCCGAGTTTTTTTTTTTTCCTAACACGTTGAAAAAAATTGTGGCTTAAATGCACGCATTCACCAAAAATTGCCCGCTCCTGGGCCCCAATTCCTTTCGAATCTGCGACAAAAAACAATTAAAAACTCATTTAAAGGATTTCTGAATACGGTCACTGGTGTGGAGGCGGGTTGTGGGGCTCAAATAAATCCAATTTCCGTTTTTTCAACAGATTGTACCATTCTGCGAAATCAAATCTGTCCGGACACCAGTTTTTTGCTTTCCGCAACACCACAGCCTACAACTAGCACTGGGAACAGAGGGAAACACAGCCCCCAACTGAGTACTACCATCTCCACCTGGTTTGCCCTGATTCTGAGACCCTGGTGAGGAGATTTCGAATTTTCGTGTGTTTTTTGGGTGGAGTTAGTTTGAGCCCCAATAATTCTTTAGCGGTCCTCAGTGTTTGGTTACAATAACAGACCGAGACATCAGGGGTTTTTCGGAACATCAGAAGATCTCCTATCTCGCACGCAGTTTTTTCTCCGACCATTCGCGGATCGATCAGAGTCGTTTGGTGTTGGTTGATTCTCTTTCCTTTTCTTGAGGGGTCAGACCCATGAGTCGGTTATCGTCGGAACAACCAACGGTTATTGCCGAGGAGACGCGCGTCTCTTCGCCAAGAAGCACGGCCGCAGCGACTACTACCTGTTCAACGACGACGACGTCGTCGACGTCGCCCACAGCGTCGCCCACAACTTCGCCGGTGACGTCCCCACGTGGTGAAAATGCAACTGCATCACGGCGCGGCGATGGCCTCACATCATCTGACCCCAATCCATTAGTACCGGTACTTACTATACGCCGGTCTCCGCACCACACTTATGGGACATACATAATCCAATACCGTTAAACTCCTATCAACCATTTACCATTTTCTCCCAGAAATCGATTTTCAAAAGTGTTACAGTTGCTAGTCTTGGTGCTGGTGCTGCTGAGAATACCATGAGGTATTTTTTTTTTTTCTTTTTGTTATTACTTTATTTGTTTTTATTTTACTGTTGTTGGTGTGTTGGATTTTGTCCTTCATGTTATAGTTTGCTAACTATGGTAATTCTTTCCCTAGACGGGATATGGAGAAACGTGGGAGAGTGGCGGTCATGCCTAGGCCTGTGGGTGATGACCGCATTATGAAGGTTGTTCACATGAATTGTTTATGCTTTAGGTTACCAATACATTAGAGCGTGGATATTCCAGAGACCAGAACTCTAGAATCAAGCCTTTTGTTTTGTGGTGAAGGCGAGAAGCCAGCCTTAGGTCTTCTGCGGAACCACCTTGCTAAAGAGGGTAACTTACACAGTTTCTTCACACCCACTAATAACCCTTTTTTCAGGAAGACTTGAAAAATCTGCAGCTCTAAAGCTACTAACAATGGGAACGGAATTACTTGTTACGGAACCAAATGTACTCAATATTGAGGCACCTGTTGTGAGTATGTGGCAATCAATTTTTTCCCTTGATTAACCAAAAAAAGTATGTGGTGATATTCACGGACAATTCTATGATTTGATGACCTTTATGGAGATGGCTGGTTCTCCTGCAACCAATAAATTCCTTTTTCTTGGTGACTATGTTGACAGAGGTAATAATACCATCGTACCACATTTTTTTAGCCAATTTGCCTTTAAGGTGACTTTTCAACGGAAGTTGTCTTCTACCTAATTGCTCTGAAAATAAATTACCCCGATTCCGTATTTTTGTTACGTGGCAATCATGAGTCACGCCTCATGTGTGAATACATGACGTTTTGTGTAGAATGTTTGCCTTCTGTCTGCTTCTTTTCCAATTACCAACACTTTTAGGTGAACACAAATACGATCCTGAAGTGTATGGGGCATTCTGTAAACTATTTGACACCCTTCCTCTTGCCGCACTTTTGACAGGGAACGCCCACGGACAGAGTCTCTGCATGCACGGTGGATTGGGACCTAAGATCAATTCAGTACATTCCCTCCCAGCTTCGATAAATTGACTCGGCAAAAGCTGGATGATATTCGAAGGATACCGAGATTTTCGGAACCTCCCCAAGAAGGTCCACTTTGGTAAGTTTGCTTTCTGTTCCTCCACAACATTTCATCCTTCCCCCTCACGTTCCACACCTAACAGTTTAAAATTCTAGTGACATTATTTGGTCTGATCCAGTGAATGAGTGGGACCCTGCAGATCCCGACTTCGAAGATATTACACTTGATGTTGTTGGTTCGCCGCCTTGTAAATGTTAATGAATTTAGGACTGGAATAACATCACATTCTATGAGAATGTTCCTCGGCACACTTCGTATTTCTTTGGAAGGGCGGCTATCGAGCCATTTTTGGTAAGGAATAACATAGCATGTATCATCCGAGGTCACCAAGTGCAAGATCTTGGGTACATGGTATTTTACATCTTTCTCATATCCTCCTGACTTGGTATTTAGGAGCACTACTTTGGCACTACTGACAGAAATATTCCAATGGTTTATACAATATTTAGTGCGCCGAACTACTGTGATCAATATGGAAACATGGTATGTCCTGAAGAAGGTTGTTAATTCTAACGAAGCTCCACACAGGGAGGTCTAATGAGATATACATCTACCAGTATTGGTCTCGAGCAATTCCAAAGCGTTCCACATCCCTACAACCTTCCTGACTTCATTGACGGCTTCACATATTCTCTACCATTTATGTTAGAGCAGAGTTGCGTACCATCCCACCTGTACTAAGAACATTGCTAGTTTGCTTACTCAAATCAGTTGTCATGATATTGCAGAAGCTAGTTATTCAGATGCGTGACATGGGGCCGGATTTAAGCCCAACGGAGCAAGCTCTGGATGATGAACTCAAACGGAAATGCCAAAAGCTGTACGCTGCATCACAAAGACAAAGGTAGAAAAACTTTTTCTTAAATATATTCCATGCACCTCACATTCACACAAGGGCCAAGGCAGACATTGTCCGGCGTGCTGTGGATAGTTATACCCGTACTTTTCCAACCCCTTATATTTATTATATTTTTTCACCCCAAACCAAAATTGTATTCACTTTCCACTAATAACTCTAATAGAAAAGATGTCCCAATTTAAAAAAGTACTCCACATTGACATGGCCAACGAAGCTTCCCCCAGGCCGATAAGGATGACCAAGAAACCATCATTCAAACGCAACTCCTCAGCCGTTTTTTAACTGATTGTCCTTTCACCAGTCACACCCTTTCTGGTATTCATGACAAGAGATAAAATACACAACGGCTTTTTGCCCGGCATCGTACAAATTCTCTCCCGTTTCGGCAAAAGTGGCGTGTTGGGGGTGTGTTTTTTCGTAAGATCGATCATTTGTCATTTTTTCGTTAAAAATCACAACTTGACACATGCGTGGAGGGGTGTGGTTGTCGCTTTTGTCGGTTGTGTTGTTGGTCGGTGTTTCGGGCGCTGTAGATATACCTGATGACTGGGCTGCGAAAGTGAGTGCCGGGAACATGTTGGTGAGCGACCGGCTGCCAAAGACCGACTACATGGCAACAATTGGAAATGGCATGTGATTGGCATCTTACGTTACAAGGCCTCTAGAGCTGAGCTTACTCCCCTTTTTTCCCCCATGCTAGGCTATCTGGCCACTTTTGTGCATTCTGAAACAACTTATGTGTCTGGTGTTTACAACGGGAAGGCTACCACTGCTCCTTCACACAGAGCTAGGTCCGTACTTCGCACTGGTATTTGATGAAGCAAATCAAACTTCCGCAGGATCCCCGCGAGTTCTTCGATTCACATCACCAATGCTGACTCCCCAATATATGCCTTGGACTTAGAATGTGCCGTTTTCTTGAAGCGTTCAACAGTAAGTGTCCTTTAGATCTGACCACTCCATTTGTTGTGCCTTCTGACCAAGTTCGAAATCCAGGTTCAAGGAGCTTCTGTTGAGCAGCGGTGGTATGCTCCATATAACACACCTGCGCTCATGGTTCACGAAATCGAGGTCAATGCCTCTTCATCAGGTGCGACACTCACCCTCTGGCTGAACTCTGGCATTGGTTCCACCGATATAGCATTCAAAGATGTAGATAATCCTCCAACGGGAACAGTTTTCCGAGAAGGTCCTTTTCTTTGTTTGACCTTGCTACTAAGTGTGCAACAGGTTACACACGAGTTGCTGAGGAAACAGATAGTGAAACTACAGGTGTCTCTATTCTGTACACAGATGTACCCAGCACTTTAGATGTTGAGGCGAATACTTCGACAACATTTTACTTCATTACTGCCATTAGAACTACTCTTGACACGAATGCTAGTATCTTACTTGACACCACCTTCCAAATTTACAATGCTGCTGTTACAAACAGGGACTCCCTGTTGAACGATCGTATCCTCCTTTGACAAAAATCTTATGACTAAATCCTGTAGATAAAAAGGCTTGGAGTAAAGTCTGGGAATCTGGTATTGAAGTATCAGGAGATTTAGAGCTTGCTCAAGCAGTAAACAGCTCTCTCTATTACATTCTCAGTAGTGTCCGTGAAGATTGGCAATATCCTGTTCCATTAACCCCATCTGTTCCTATGTGTTTGCCTTCACTCCCCAAACCTATAGCCTGTCACCAGGATCTCTGGCCAGTAATGGTAGAGGAGAAAAATTCCCTTCTGATCTTACTTACCTGCGTAGGATACAATGGACACGTGTTTTGGGATTGTGAGACTTGGATGTTCCCCACCATGTGTGTGATGTATCCCAATATTGCCAAATCTTTGCTGCAGTACCGGCTTGATCGCGTTAGTGGCGCAGAAATAAAAGCCAAGAGCTATGATAGTGGGTTAGTTGTTTCAATAGAGTTAAGTAACGACTCACTTCCACAAGGTATGTTGGTGCTATGTATCCATGGGAGAGTGCATTTACTGGCCAAGGTTCATTCATCTAGCGGATTCTTTTCGCTAACGTGTAATAGAGACTTGCCCAACCTCAGCTGGCACCGGTCTTCGTGAACAGCACATTACTGGCGACATCGCATTTGCAGCCAAGCAGTATGTCTAAGAAAGACAAACTGTGAATCAGAAGTTCCTCCTAGGTATTGGTGGATGACAAAGGATCTTTCTTGGCTTGAAAGTGCTTGGACGATGATTGAAGAAATCGCTGGTTTCCAATGCGTATGCCTCATTTTCAATTCTCACATCTCCAGATTTCTGGGTAAGCAGAGTAGAGCCAAATGGCAGTGAATATTCCATTAGTGACATAATTCCTCCCGATGAATATGCTGACCATGTGGCTGACAGCGTTTACACCAACTATATGGCTAGTGCGGCCCTCAAATTTGCAACTGATACGGCAAAAATTTTGGGATACACCCCTAATCCATATTACACATCTGTCGCTGAATCACTGCGCATTCTGTTTGACAACACAGCACAGTTGCACCCCGAGTATGACGGATATGCAGGTCAAACAATCAAGCAAGCGGACATTGTTCTCCTGGGGTATCCTTTAATGATGGACATGGATACTACAGTCAGGTTTGACTGGCGCCAATTCCAATAGTTACGCTAAATGAAAGCAAGAATGAACGATCTTCTGTACTATAGCGAGCGGACAGACTCCCAAGGTCCGGCAATGACTTACTCCATGCATGCTATTGCCTGGATTGAGCTCGGCGACATAGCGAATGCGACTCAACCCTTTAAACAAAGTTATGCAAACATTCAACCACCCTTTAACGTGTGGAGCGAGACCCCTACAGGAGGAACATCGAACTTCATAACAGGAGCCGGTGGGTTCCTGCAGGGCTTATGGGCCGGATGGGGAGGTATCCATTTTTCAGTATGTCTATCACTTAGTCTCCTTCAGGTGTGCGGCTGGGTGACTCGGGGGTGACTTTCAAGCCAGTCCTTCCACCTACATTGACCTCTATCAAGTACCGGGGGATGCGGTATCTGGGAAGTACTGTAGATATTAGGTAAGCTACTTGTACTTATTTGTCTCTTACCTTGTTAAATAGTTTCGACTCTGATCAAATTTGCTACACAGTCCTGGAACAGGCCAGCCAGCTGTTTGTGGACAACACACCACTAACTGTTCAAACACCGGTTTGCTTTGGGATAAAGGGACAAAGTATGTTGTTGCACAGCTAAGTAACGAAACAACAAACAGTTTTTTTTTGGGTTTTTTCTACAATTTCTTGTTTTTCTCAGCAACTGCTTTTCTCAAAGCCTCCACAAGCTCAGGAACAACATTGACATCCGTGAGTGTAGACAAGTCCCCTAACTTGTCCATAGACAGGCTCTCTGTTGCAGCTTCACCACAGGAAACAAGCTTGCTGTGGATTGCTATGTTGCGGAGTAGCCTTCTCATTGTTTTGCCAGACCTTGTCTTTGGAAGCCGGCTTGTAATCACCACTATGTCCGGCGAAGCAAGGGCACCCACTTTCAGCCTTACTTCCGTTTTAAGTGCTTGAACCAGTTCTGCTGATGAGATCTCTCCCATCTGCAAGGTACAGAAGGCCACGATACTTTCTCTAGAGTGGTGCTTAGGTGCAGAAAAAGGAGAAAGGGTGGAAGTATACCCTTTGTGTGGATTCGGAATGCCCACGGCTGCCACTTCCAGAACGGAGGAATTGGATAATATGGCATTCTCCACGTCAGTGGAGCCAACTCTTCTCCCAGAAACATTCAATAGGTCATCAACTCTGCCCATAACGAAGTAGTAGCCGTCCTTATCTCGAGTCACCCAGTCTCCAGTGAGGTAGTACCCTTTGTACTGTTAAACACAGACTGGATGAGAAAATTGCGTACCAGGGTATTTAGAGAAATATTTCTCAGTGAATTCAGGATGTCTTCCCCAGATAGTCTTTGCAAGACCTGGCCAGGGGTTCTTAATAGCTAGGAGGCCTTGTACGTCATTCCGGTGATATTCAACGCCGGTAACAGGATCCAAAATGACGGGCATTACACCAAAGAACGGCATACCACAGGAGCCTACTTTCAAAACGGAGCACCCAGGGATTGGTGACAGAAGGACACCTGAGAAAACGGTTGGAATTCATTCTTTACCTTGAAATTTACCTCCAGATTCCGTTTGCCAGTATGTATCTGCCAAAATACATCTAGTGTCACCAACTTCCTCAAAGAACCATTTCCAAACGTCAGGAGTCAAGCATTCCCCAGCGGAAAACATGAGCCGCAGGGATGATCGATCATGTAACTTCAGAGGCTCGTTTCCATATCTCATCAGCGAACGAATGGCTAAGTAAATTTGTTTGAACCAAATGAGGGATTTGCGGAGGGTTACCAACTGGAGAAGTGTAAAAATGTGTGAACCTGTGCCTTTGGCACATTTCCCAATATCTGGATGGGGTGGGGTACATCGGGGTTCCTTGAAACAGGAACGTGGTACAACCCAATGAGAGTGGGCCGTATACAACATATGTATGCCCAGTAATCCATCTGAAAAGATAGGTTAGAACACTGACAGTGATAATTCAAACAAGCCAACCCAACATCGACTACTGCAGCAAAAAGGTCCCCTTGCCTCAGATCAAAAGCCAAAGCCGCTGTTACTGTTGCATACAGCAAGTATCCCGCAGTGGAATGCACAAGGCCCTTTGGAACACCCGAGGAACCGGATGTATACAAGAGAAATAGATTGTCATTGCTATCCATCCATTCACAGGGACATGGTTGTGAATATGGGTGGTCATTCATCACCACTTCATCAATGATACTAGAGGAACGTTACGAAGACAATCACTGAAGGAAAAATGCACACAAATCAGTTTCATTGGAAGCAGGTGTGCTTTCATCACTACGAGGGGTTGAAGGGCAAGTTTCACCATTTTTAAACATCAGCACTCGAGAAACACACGAGCACCTCCGCGCTACCTCATCCACGACTCTCTTTAAATGGAACACCCGACCAGCTTTTGTAGTGCTTTCTACTGTCATTATAATCTTTGAGGAACAATTCGTGACTCGGGAGACAAGTTCATCTGCCCCAAAGCCAAAAAATACAACACTACCAAAGTTAATAGAAATGGATAAAAAGATGTTTACCTGTGGATTGCACCAATTCTCGCACAAGCAAGCATAGAAATGATAGATTCTGGACAATTTGTCATAAAAATTGTCACTATGTCCCCTTTGACAACACCCACGCTTTTCAAGATATTTGCAACTGCACAGACTTGTTTGTGCAGTTGCTTGAAAGTAATATGGCAGACTTGAGTGGGTTGATCCCCTTCCCAAATAACTGCAAGCTGCAAGAGGGGTTTAGAAGATGATGAGAAATCTCCAACGGTACCTGATTTCCTTTCTCTGGCAGCCAGCGATCTAAACAGTTATAACAGGCATTGAGCTTTCCACCACGGAACCAGGAAATTTCTTCATCAAAAAACCCACTTGTGCAAATTATATCGAATCATAATTGAGAATATTCAAGATACCCTTGTCTGACAGAAGTGAACGGTAGAAACCAATGCAAGTACTGAGAACCAAGCTAAAAAAAAAAGTCAGGCCATTCTCCACATTTCTTCAAAATTACCTCCGCCCAATACCTATCAGGGTCCCGAATGCTCTCGGCGTAAATCTGAAGGAGGACGTGTCAGATCAGAATTTGCGTCAGTAGTGTAGAATACCCGCTGGTATTCTTCGGGAGAAGGAATTTTGCTTGCTTCAGTGCACCTACTCGGGAGATCGTAGACACCGTATAAGCCGACAGTTGATGCTGACGAAGGTGATGATGAGAGAGGAGGTCGTATGACTTTCTGTGGTGTGTTTGTTCTTGGTGATCTAGGAGAAGAGCTCGCTGGTGTGCGAGGAGAATGAATGCCGCCGCTGCCACTTAAACCATTCAAGGGCAACATTAAAAGAGGAGGGGTTGACGATGATATTGTAGTTGGTGAAGCAGTCAAGGAAGGTGATGTGGGGAGGCCATTACCGTGTGAATGCCCACTGAAGTTGGGCCACAATACAAAATTGGTTGGCCACATTGACTGAGAGGTGACGTTTGGGCGTGGTGTGCTGGGGCTCGGTGGAGAGCCCGGAGACAATGTGGATGGTGGTGATGACGGCGGGGTAATCATCTCCCCAAGAGTGTTGAGTAAGTTCATGGAAAAAGGCTTGTTATAAGGTCCTTGAAGGGAATAGAATGGAAGACCCTGTCCAGTGAGAAAAAAAAAAAACAAAGAAATAAGGGAAAAAAGGCATTAGTGTTTTCTATTGTGACGACTGTTAATCAGTGAGAGCCGCGTAGAAAGGAAAGTCTCGCGAAGAAGAAAATGAGCAAGATGCAGTTAAGATCAGATCTCGATGCGTACCTCGTTCGCGTGGAGCGGTTTCCTAGGTTCACGCCGTGTGTTGTGCACACAGGTGACTTCTTGTATGTTTATTATTTTAATTTTAATGAACTTTTCCGAAAAAACCCAGACAACAAAGGTTCGTGGCCGTTGAAGGCCGAAATTAATTCATTTTTATGCAAGGCGGCCGGGACATTTCGGGCAATTGTGGCGTTTTAACGTCGTTGAACTTGCTGGATTTTAATCTGCCTGTCACGCGAAGTTTGCGAAACCAGCACGGATCTTTTTTCGCCTGCCTTACGCGGCATTCCAGCCAGTCACGGAAAAAACAGTGCTTTGATTTCAAAGGCATCCCCTGAGGCTCAAAACAACTCAAATCGAACAGTGGGGTGTTCCACTTGTTCCACATATCGATCCAATGGTGCTAGGAATTGAAGGGAACCATTCTTCTCCGCTGCAGGTTGCCGGGCCCAATTTGGTACCAACGTTGTCATCTGCGCCCTGAGAAGCCCGAATGTCTGGAACCAGAAAACCACAAAGTCGAAACTTATGCCAGGTAAAAAGAAATAATAAAAGAGCAGTCGCTTCAAAAAGCGCCAAGGTTTTTTTTTATTACGCCAGGTGTGCTTATGCTGTGGTGTGGGGTGAGGTGTGGGAAGCACAAGACACCTGAAAAGGATTTAGCAGTGAATATTTGTTGAGTAAACTGACCTGTTGGTTTTTGCGGAGAGTGAAGAGAGCCTCAAGAAATTACAGAAGTTCCTGGTAATTTTTAAGTGGGTAGTTGCTTCATTCCACCAAGTCTTATTGATTAAATTAAAGAAATTGCTTGCTTGGCATTCCGCCAAGTCTTATTAATTAATTAAGGAAATTGTTGGCATTCCACCAAGCTCATCAATTAATAAAGGGGAACCACACGCTATAACCATTGGAGTATGAGTCTGTTTCTTTGACCCTGGTCATTTAAGTGGAAATTTCTTGCTTGGCATTCCGCCAAGTCTTATTAATTAATAAAGGGGAACCACGAATGCGACCACAATCCCATAATAATAATAATGTTAATTGCTGCGCGCCGTTGTGTGCTCGCCCGCCGAGCCTCGCCTTCCCCGCCCCGCGGAAATCTAGGGTCCCTTGGTGAAGGCAATGTATAATCTGAGTGTGTTGAAGCAACTTGAGAATCAAAAGATCAGGTCATCTGATTCCTCAGTCATGTCTAGATACAACCACCCATTTGGTTCCTGATGCACTGCCTGCGATACACGAAGAGTTGTGTTAGGAGT
>JAHLWZ010000354.1:0-19975 GCA_020536535.1 Pelomyxa schiedti | reverse complement strand
TTGGAACAGGGTGATCCCGATCTGTGGCTCTCCAAATTGCTCAAAGCGTAACCACTGTGGGGCTTTTCTCCCAAAGTGGACCCATTTACTGGAGGGTGGGAACACTTTGACTTTAGGGTGCACTCCTGGGAAAGATAGTACCGGCACTGTCACCCTCAAACATCTAATCACATTGCCGAATCAAAAATGATGGAAAAACAACTACCACAAGCATTCTATTGGCTGTTGTTGTTTGTTTGTGCTGTTCTCCTTTTCTTGGTTCCTCCTGTTGGAGACTCTTCTTGCAGTGCTGTTTTGCTCCTCTTCCTTGACACAGTGCCATCCTCATCATCGGAGCTAAGCACCTGGACGACTTGTTGTTGCTTAGCAGAATGGTGCAGGGTGTTTCTATTTGGGGTTGGGGAAGTGGTTGTTGAGGTGAGTGGGACTGGGAGGACTGTGTTGAGAATTGATTGGGAAGGTGAAGGGTGCAATGCCGGTTCGGTTCCGGAATGTACTTGTTGCGTAGTATTGTGAGTGGAAGTCTCTGTAGTTGTTATGGAGTCTTCAGGAAGTGGTGCTGATGGAATAGGAATTGCTTGGACTGGATCTCGCTGGTGCTGTTGGGTTACTGAGAAACCAGAGGTGCTACTAGAAAGTGCTCCTGAGACTTGAGAGGAGTAGGCCTCATCGGAAACAGAAGATAACCATTCGGCAATTTCGTTGTCCACTTCGGGAAGAGTCTGGGCTGCTGTACTGCCTGTAATACCGGGAATAAATGAGTATATTGCCGAATGAATGATTCAGAATACCTTGTAGTTGGGAATAAAAATTTTGTACTCTCCTATCGCACCCACGGAGCACATTTGGAGAGAAGCTGGATTTTATGTGCAGGCCTGAGAGTGACGTAACACGGGACAGGGCAACATAGGCCTGACCCGCTGTAAATATCTGAAGTGGTGAACTCTTCATTTGTTACCTTCGAGTTACCTCGGCAAGAGAAACTTCCACTAAGAGAGGTGTTAATGTTGACTAGAGAATGTCAGAATTTACCATTTTCTAATGTCATTCCTTGACTTTTATGAATGGATAATGCCCATGCCAGCTTCAGGGGAATTTGTTCCAGGGTAGCAGTTTCTTCCTCGACTTCGTCTGAGGATGGTCAAGGGGTTGATACTCAAATTCTACTTGCCAAAGCGAGAAACGCTGATCTCAACTGACCATTCTGTTGGGAGTACGCATATTTCTCTGCTACATCCTTGTGAAAGTTATGATGATGAAAAGATCAGTAACAGAAGATTTACCATCGAACTTTACAACAGGGATCTTGGCCTCTCGGTTGGCATCATACCATGCCTATGCAGTTTTAGTTGTATTAGTGGATAGTATGACGCGATACTACCTGTGCTGGGCAGGACAATGGCGGTTTCTCGCATCTTGGATCTGTTTGATCCAGTGCAGCAACAACGGTACCTTGGCTACCATTTACAAGCTGGCCGTCAATATTCTTCAATAGTACAACCTTGGTCGTGTTACAAAGAAAAAAGAGATATAACAGATTACATACTCTAGCCCCAATCTTGAGGTTAAGCTCCGCATTAGCAAGGAGAGAGTCAAGAAGTCGCAGTAAACGGCTAAGTGTCCCTCACTCATAAAGAAAAAGGATACGAATTTTTACCGGTCATTATTGCTTGTATACTTTACATTGTGATAGGAATATAATGGACCTAAAGAGAATGCCGTTGTAATCAAACCTGGGGAAAATTACAATAATACCACTGAGTCGTTGAAGCTTTGCAGCGTTCCAAGAGTCTACGCAACTATTCACTGCAAACAAGTGAAGTATATCAGGATCAGTGGAAGCACCCACTCGCGATTGCAAAGTAGCAATAGACTGAGATGTAGGGGAACCGCGTCTTATCTCTGACAGGACTTGTACAAAGTCTTTATCCCTAATGTCAGATGTTATTCTCCGTTGGACCAGGGCAGAGAAGTACTTCTGTCGGAATACTTTTGTCAACTCAATGACATTTGAAACGCTCTCTTGCCATGTAATGGCTTGAAAACACAACTTGTTGCGGTAGAATGTTTCGACTTTCTCAAAGTATTCATCTACTGGCCTCCTTTTGCGTTTGATTCCACCCTTGGTGTTTCCTGAAATATCGCTTTCAAACGAGGTTTTGCTGGATTCACTTGGGTGACTTGGTGGTATACGTGATGGCATTTGGTGAAGAGATCTTAAGAGTCCTCAGAGTGGAAAAAAGAAAGGGAGGTTTTATACTGGAAAACAGGCGGGAGTTGATAAAAATCTCCAGAAAGTATCAATTGTAATCCACCAAAAGGCAAATCACAGTTTCCTCTTATTTGCCTCCCCATTACATCCAAATGATGGAACAGTGAAGCAGGCATCATAGATATCTTTCAAAGTGTTATGCAACTATTGAAGTCTCTCACTCACTTCATCAATTACGAGAGCATCAGTGTCCCGCCATACAATTTTTTGACTCCAAGCACATTCCAGATCAGTGGCATTCCGGGCCAACTAGATGACTGTTAGGATATTGCCGCAGAAGAAGTTTCACCTTGATGCCAGCCCATCTGTGCAGAGTAATACCACCAATCTGCACAGCGGCAATTCCTTTTTTTTTATTTGTTGGTGTAAAGTATGAACGGGTTTTTGTACCTGTGAGTGCAGTGACTCCAACTATTTTTCCCAGTTTATGCAACTCTCTAATTATGACCCTGATCATAACAGACTTGCCTGTTCCTGCACATCCTGGCCAAACTCTTCAATGGGGAAGATGATAGCAAACTTCTCCGACCTGTGAAGAATACGTTTTCTCCTCGCAACACAAGGCTAAGAGTTCTTTGTTGTTCCTCAGAGAGCGACACATCATCAGGAAGACTATGAGTACAACCAACAGAAGCACTGTCAGCTTTAACACTGCCACCCTGAGGCGCTGTAGAGCTGCAGGGAGGAGTTTCAGAAGTAGAGTGAGTCAAATTGGCATTTCCAGACAAATCCACATCCACGTGGTTTCCTGTATGACCGCCAGTTATACCACCAAGTTTAAGGTCAGGCTCTGCTCTGGGCACCTGCATTTGAGTTTGTACATTTTTGTCTATATCCAGAGCACTCAAAGAGTTCAATTCATTCAACTGGATCAATTGACAGCTTCCGCTACTAGTACTAGCACTAGCAGCAGTTGTGATGTTGATTACAATTTCAGCGGTGATTGAGTTGGCCTTGTTCCCTCCCACAATCAGTGGTTGCGGTTGCGGTTGCGGTTGCGGTTGCGGGGGTCCTGTTACGTTCCCCCCAGCTCCTGATTGCGACGATGCCGATGCCGACGACGGTGAAGTGGTTGCGTCCTCCTGCTTCTGGCGTACTCGTTGGGGCTCGCCCCCCCTGCCCGTAGCCCCGTTGCCGCCGCTCCCGTTCACATCTACATCTACATCAATATTGTCGTCGTGGGTCCCTCTTATACCACCCCCACCGGCAGCATTGTCGCTGACGCCCCCCACGCTACTCCTGCTGCTGCTGCTTGTGGTCGTGGTCGTGGCGGTGGTTGCGCCCGGGGCACCGACGGCGTCGCCATCGCCCCCCCACTCGTCGTCTTCGGTGACCAGTATCAGGCCCAGGGGCAGCGCCATGCGCCGCGCACTCACTGCCGCTACAAGCGGCGTCTTCATCCTTTGTTTTGTTGTGGTGATTTCAGAGCATGGTCACTCCCTTGGCACCCTTGTTCGCGTTGGACAAAATGGCGAGGTTTATTTTTTAAAACAATTGGAGGTGCTCTACAGCTTGGTGTACTGGGTGTAGAGGAGGTCACGTATTTTGAAGTACTCTGGGCACAGGTTGCCATTGATGATAACTTGGCTGTTGCCGTCAACATCAACCTGGTGTGATTGTGAGGAGGTGGGTATGGGGTGATTGATTACCTTTTGAAGGGACACCTTTCCCCCACAACAAAGGAGGATTCCGTGGTCGATGAGTACCTGTATGGGTATCAGTGATTGTTTGGATGGGTGTGTTTTTTGTGTACCTGAACACCGGTGCGTGAAAGGACTTCACAAAACTCGCTCAGCCTCACATCGCCTACAAACACCATTTGGTGTCCCTCAGGAGGACACGTGTTCCTCCCTGGAAGGGTTTCCACAAGTTTGTGTGAGTCCGGGGGAGCATCTGTCGCCGGTGCCTCCTCCTGTTCCGCAGTGTCATAACTGTAGTTGGGAAGTGGATCGTAATATAGCGGTGCAAGCGTAGCAGTGCCGGCAACCGGTACAATCTGGCCTTGCACGTAGCCTACCTCGCAGTCGCCAACCTAGAATCTAGTTCGTGACGGGAAACTAATTGATGAGTTGAAACCTTTGAGAAGTCTATCTCAGAGAGCAGAGAGTCTTTCAGGGAAATCTTAATTCTTTGAGTAAAATGTAACTATAAGCTCCTGGATGAAAGTAGACTCTACCTTATACACAGTAGTATCTTCAGTAATATCAACACACTCTCCAATGGCCGGTGAATGCACACTTTTACATACAGATTTTAAGTACGTCTCACACCTTTTTGAGGTTATAATTTCCCAGAAGTTGAAGTTTACCAGTTTGTGAGCTGCCCGAGCGAAGGGTGTGAGCCTCTCACAAATATTATTCTTCTGGGAGAAACGTGAGTAAGAATGGACCGAATGGACTTCCCATCGACACGGCCCTCAAAATCGAGATAAAGGATTCTGCAGTTGACTGGGATCTACGTTTCGTTGGAAAGAAGGTAGAGAGCAGGGAAAACAAACTCTGCGAGTATTTGTAACACGTTTCTTTGGATTTGGGGGAGGTGGAGGCGGTTGCGGTTCTGGAGAAGGCTTTCTCTGTGAAAAGCAATGTTAGATTACAAACTAAGCTGTTTTTAGGCAACTTCTGGTTTCAGGGGAATCGATTTGGGTAGTATCTCGTCGGGGTTAATAACCAAACCGTATTCGTCAAAAGTGAGAGCAGGCTCGACAAAAGGAAATGTTGACGTCTGTGGAGTAAATCTTAGACATGAAACGTGTATGAGTGTAATGCACTTTCATGCCCATTTGGCTAAACATAGTTGGTGTCATATCGTAACTTTTAGAAAAAGGAGATGCAACTTGTGGGTTTCCTTGAGTTTCAGATGTTGCTGTACTTTCGCTATTAGAATATTAGTGTATAGAAATGAAACATAACCCCCAACAAACGTTTTAACTGGTGCAGGAGGAGGTGGAGGGGGGTTTTTCGACAGGTACTCAGAAAGTTCTTCTCCTTCGAGATCCACCATCCTACTCACCTGAAATGTTGGTGAATGTTCAATCTCTTTAGGAAGGGAACCACATTTAAGGTAACTTCCTGGGGTGGTGGCGACGACTCTACTAGGAATCGTGCTAAAGTTCCGGGTGAAGACCGATCTGAAAAAATAATAAGGTTCTTGGGATTTGGGGCCCAATCAATAAATAGATCTTGTGCGAACCCTTTCCAAAGAATCAGTAAAAAAAAAGGTCTTGGGTGCCAACCGGACGTGAGAGTTGGCTGGCTAGCTAGAACGCACATTGGCCTTGGAAGAGTAGACAGTTCACTCAAACTTTGAGTTAGCTTCAGGTAACTATAAAAGAAGTTTATCGACATAATACTCAAAAGGGAAAAACCTAAAAGCAAAGGGATTTACGGGATTGTCTCGATTTGCCTCAAAGGACTTCGTAATCGAGTCACTCATCCACTCTATCTGACTTTTGGCAAACTCGAGAGTATAGAAGCTCTTATAGTTCAGTAAAGCGAGACCAAAATGGCCAAATCTTTTTACCACGTGGGTGAAACAGTGGGAAAAGTAACGGAAAACCTGTTGTGCGCCCAGTGTTTCTCTAAACAAAGTGCTAGTTCAAGGGACCTGCCAGCAGTGTCAATTGGTAACAAGACATTGCCACCATTTTTCAGTGTTTCAGTTATTGATACTACAACGTTGTCAGGAAACAAACTGCCATTGCGGGTATTACCAACGAGTTCTGTATCCCGTTTCCTCCGGGTTGCTTGTGTATTGGAAGCATTATAGGCATCAGTAATGAGGATAGCTGGGCGCTTCAAAATATCCAATACAGTCCCATTTAAGTGCCTAAATTCTTTGAATAATTGCTGGCTTTGCATATATCTCAAACTGTTCTTTGCGGTGGTTATAATCAACGGCGTAAACAAAATCCTCAGATTCTTTGGATATTTTCCACACAGCACCACCAACCATGTGGCCTGCTGCATAGGGTGTGATTTCAATGCCCCTGCCTTTTCCTGTGTTGTGTAAATATCTCCAGAGTAGGATATGTGATTTTACCCTCGAGTGGGAGGTGTTGAGAATACTTTAAGTTCTTGAAAATAGCTGGCTCGAAACAAGCATCAACATCATCCAAAGTGAAAGGAGCGAATGTACCCT
This sequence comes from Pelomyxa schiedti, assembly GCA_020536535.1. Lineage (NCBI taxonomy): Eukaryota > Evosea > Pelobiontida > Pelomyxidae > Pelomyxa > Pelomyxa schiedti. The sequence continues at coordinate 13,563 of JAHLWZ010000354.1, read as the reverse complement.
CCCTGAAAGAGTTAATGGTTGGTGCTATAACTTGAACTCCTCTCTTGTAGAATGTACCTTTCCACCACGGATTGATAAACATCATACAAGAACATCTGAGACATTGAATACACTGGAATAGTCGAATATACTTTCGCCGTGAGACCGAGCTTCGCTCTTGCATAGGGCAGAGCCCCAATATGCTCAATATCAGAATGGGTGATCAGCACAGCATCAATGCTACTCGCCACCCTGAAAGGAAAAGCCAAAACACGTTTGTCACGTGACAGCGCAGCACCGCACAAAAGGAAAACCGTACTTTGCCAGCTCGGCCAAGTCCTCAACCTTGAAGCCGTGGTCCCACCCACAGTCCAACAGAATGTTGTAGTCGTCCAGCGTCAGCAAGTAGCACATTCCTCCCCCTGACGTCGTAGCACCACCACCACTGTCGCCAGTACTTGTGCTTGTACATGCTCCACGCAGTGGCCGGAACTGTACCCTCGTAGCCATCTAACACTCACACCCCTAACACAACACCTGTGTTTATTTCGGAGATCTGCCGAAACGATGTCAGTAGAAAGTTGCAGGGGAATGGTGTCAAAACGGAGCACAGCAGCAGGGAACAAATGCCAAGTGGTGGAAATCTCCTGGGATCCTCCTGGAGTTTTGTCTTGGACACGTGTCCTTTGGCATCCAGATCGGAGGCTCTCGTTTTTTAAAAAAAGCCACTGAACGAGCACAAGCAAGCGTACAACCATAAACAAGTTGTAAAGGGAGTTGTTGGCGGGGATGTCTGTTAGATCTTGCGTCATTGCCGTAATCGTATTTGCGGTGAGCGGTGGCGTGTTTGGGAGTGGACTGTATGACAAAAACAGCGGTGTGGTGTCATTGACAAAGGACGAATTCGGCCAGAAGGTGTTTGGTTCACCCCATGTCTGGTTGGTGGAGTTTTATGCTCCTTGTGTGTATCCTCCCTTTTGTTTCGTACCCGTTGTTGATAGTTACGTAAATTTTAACTTGGAAAAGGGTGCGGTCATTGCAAGGCACTGGCACCGGAATACGTCAAAGCCGCTCAGAACTTGCACGGCTTGGTCGAAGTAGGTGCCGTTAACTGCGATGAGCAGAAAGAGCTCTGTGGGGCCTTTGAAGTACAAGGTACTCCTCCTATTTTATGAGACTTCGAATCTTACAGATAATTTTTTACACAGGCTTCCCGACGATCAAGATTTTTGGGCATGAACCTAAAAAAGCTGAGAAGGGCTTATACAAAGTATGAACATACTTGTTGTGAATTCGAATATTCACATATCTCAGGAACCCATTGACTACAACGGACCACGCACAGCTGCTGGGCTTGCTAACACCGCACTTTCATACATTCCTGACTTTGTCAGTGTTGTAACCTCAGGGTCAGAGGACGGTTTCTTTGCCAAGTAAGTACTTCACAAACTAATACATGTGTATAACACAACACAGGAACAAAGGAGTAGGGAAAGTACTTCTCTTCTCAGAAAAAGATAAGCCAGCCAATTTGTATAAATCTCTGGCAGTTGACTTCGGTAGAGTTCTTAAGTTTGGTCTCGTAAAGAGCACCAACAAAGAGCTGGGTAAGTTCTGTCTTTCAAGTTCGGTTCCTCCTAACATCCAGTAATTCAGTGGAGAAATACCAAATAACGAAGTTCCCAACTCTTATAATCACCAATGAGAATGACGAGACACTTGAAATGTATAGTATTAGATATAGAGACCTCTTAAGTTCCAAATAGTTTCAAAGGCAACATTGCGCACGCCGAACTGTACCCCTTTATTCTTAAATATGCTGAATCTGCGTACAAGCAACAGCAGGGCAACTCTGAGGGAAGCGAGAAAGCTCAAGCTGAAACAAACGACAATACATGGGATGTAATCCGAGTGATGAGCAACGATGACCTTAAACATTGTCTTACAAAGCCTCTCTGCTCCGTAGCGGGTTGAGATTCTACAGTTCATTGACAAACCTAACAAGTGCTAAGTGTTTGACCCGTTCAACTTTCCGGATGAGCAAGACGAATATGAGGACCGCCTACAGAAAGTCTCAGAGAAGTTCAAAGGCCGTGTGCAATTTTCCTGGTTTGGAGCTCTTGAGCAGCCCGATATTATCAATACTTTCCACTTGCATAGCGGCTTCCCTGCTGTCGTTCTAATCTCCAACAAGAAATCCGTGTACGCTCCCACTCTTCTTTTTTTCCTTATTACTGATGCCCACCAGGTTTTCTCGTTATGTTGGTCCGTTTACAATTGAAGGAGTAGAAGGTTTTATTTCCGGGTTTCTGATGGGATCAAAGTCGGCTTCTTTTTCCGATCTTCCCAAAGGTACAAGGCTGCCCTCTTTCTCCAACCAACTAACGAACGAAGCAGAACTACCAGAGGCCAAAGAAGTTGAGCCAAGGACATTCTACGAGGAGCTACGGAAGCAAATAGAGGAGGCAGAGAACCAAGTAGAGCTATAGTTTAGAAACTACCCAGACCCACCCCGTCACCACTAAACCACACATTCTATTATTCTGGACTTTCTTCGCCTTCTTTCGTAAGGCATGTTCACAGAAAACCATCACATCTGAACAAAGGTTTGAATGGGTGACAAGCCACAAACAACCAAGCAGTCAGATGTTGATGGTGATTCGACAACCTCTGGTGCCAGTGACAGTGGAGGTTTTGACGCTGGTATCAGTTGTTGTTGTTTTTTGTGTGCTCGTGTTGATGCCTAAATCAGCAACAGTCACCGGTGTTGAGGAGCATGCCACAACCTCAACAACAACAAGGGAATGCTGTTCATGTGTCCCGACTTTGGCTGCGTCATACATGCCACCCAGGACCGTAGTGCCTGAAGCTCTAACTGATAGATCGTACCAACATCAAAATCCAGACGGATTCATTAAAGTGCTGGCGCTTGGCGAACCTGGTGTTGGAAAATCAATGTTGTGCATCAGATGTGTGGATGGAGACCACTTGTGTGTTGTAGCCTCTGTATCCCTCTTCTGTATTTTGCCAAGCAGCCTCTTTTCACACATTTTTTTTTAGCATACCCACTGACCCTGAAGTTGATGAGTGTTTGGTACTTTCAGGATCATGAGTTCTTTACTCACTTTTTTACACACTATGATATCAGAGAAAAGTGCTTTCTGTAGACGGTACACCGTGCCAGGTTGATATCTTAGATCCAGGGTCGTTCATACTTGGCGAAGGATCTGAGTGCATACGAGACGGATACATCCACGCTGCACATGGCTTCGTGATCGTATACTCAATTACAGATAGTGCTTCCTTCAGAAAGGTCCGTCAAACCTATGACTGCATCAAAAAAGTCAAAGATATAACCGACAGTACCTTTGCTTGTATGTGACGAAATTCTCCAATGATAGAGCCACAATCACACTGAACAGGTGTGATCGTTGGCAACAAAGTTGACCTCGAAACAAAGAGAGAGGTCACAGTTGAACAAGGCGTGTCACTCGCCACATCAATGAACCTCCCTTTCTTTGAGACATGTGCACTAACAGGCCTCCAAGTTGATGATGTGTTTTGTGGTATGACTGTATCCATCACTCACAATACACAAGCCGTTTTTTTCTAATGCAAACACACACAGAAGTGGCAAGAGTAGTGCTGCAACTGGGTCTGCTATCTCCACCACCACTTCCTTCCATTTTTCCAAAGTGTTCCCTCATGTAGAGCAACGATGCTTAATCCGAGGAGGGGGAAAAAGTCGAACAAGGTACCATATCTGGGTTTCCTGCCCACGGTTCTGTTTTGGACACAGTGTCTTACATGTTCAGTCACAGAAACCTTGTTTGTAGGCAACACAAACCTGCCTGTGTCACAGACGGCCTACACCAAGTTAGTGGTGGGGCAGTTGGAGCTCAGGCCCCACTATGTTGGGTGAATGCTGGAGTACCATTATTGGGTATTGTTGCCTTTTTGGTGGCACAGAAACGCTGGGCATCGTGCAATGTGTCCGCCTTTCCCGCTCGGCCTTTAAGCATCGGTGCTCTAACTTCCTCTTCCCTTAATTTCTGATTGCCTCTTCAATCAAAAGTGTTAAATCGGATTCCGGGAAATTGGCTGTTCATCAAAACCGCGCAATTGACATCAACCTCCAGCCACGGCGTGCTCCCCGTCACTTCCCTCAAGTTGGACGGCGCTACTTGGAGTCGACGACTCCAACACCAACCGCACCCACTATTACAACGCCGAGACTGGCGAGTCTCTCTGGGAGCAACCACCACAACCCCATCATGATGGACAAGCCAACACGACATTTACGTCAACGTCCACAACCACAGCTGTATCATATTCATATGTTCCAACATCGGCTGTGTCATACATCCCGCCCAGGACTGGCTCATTCATGAAAGGATGGAATGCACCCAACTGCAAAAGAAAGTGTATAATAAGATTGGTGCCACTGGCTCCGTCCCACACTGGTAAGTCAGAGCTGTGCACCCGATTTGCGCGAAATTGCTGGTGAGTACAAAAAGCCCACATCTCATTTGTATGTTGAACCATTTCTGTATCTTAAAGCTTATCACCTGGCTGGAACTTGGCACCTAACCAGAACTGGGTACCTGTTATTCTTTAATTTTCACTCCTTGAAATAATAATTACCCCTTCCAGATAAAAGACCTGGTCATAGACAGCATCCAATGCCAGTTGAGTATCATTGATCCAGGAGAGCTCACCGACCCATACTCTCTGGATCAGTATATCCGAGTCTCTAACGGGTTCATTATTTTATACTCGATCACATCCACCAGTTCCTTCAACGAGGTCCGTTCAACCTATGCCCACATAAAAGAACTTAAAGATATCATCTGTCCCCGACAACCTTTTGCCTGTATGTATCTCTGTTTAAATATATTTGGAAAATCAGGCTGCGGACAAGCAACAACACCACTGAACAGGTGTGATCGTTGGTAACAAAGTTGACCTCGAAACAGAGAGGGAAGTCACAATTGAACAAGGCGTGTCACTCGCCACCTCACTGAACCTCCCGTTCTTTGAGACATGTGCACTAACCGGTCTCCAAGTTGACGACGTGTTCTCTGGTATGTCACCCCTCACCTGCTCTGCTCTGTTCCCAAAATAAACACACACACGTGGCAGAGGTGACGAGGGTTGCACTTCAACTTGGTCTGGGTGTTGAGCCACTTGCTCCTGCTCCTTCAAAGTGTTCCCTCATGTAACAAAACCCACTGTTCCTCTGATTCCATTCGGTTATCATCAACATCGGCGATGAATTTTTTTGTCTCGTGGTGCAATCATAAGCAACGGCAACCTCCACCCCGCCACCACTTCCCGCAGGTTGGACAGCGCTAGTCGATCCCAACACCAACCGCACATACTACTACAACCAAGTAACCGGCAAATCACAATGGGATGTGCCGACGCAGTCCGCCGGTGCCCAGGCGTGCTACCCGCCGTGGCAACCAGTGCTGGACACCCACACCAACCGCACCTACTTTTACAACACCAAGACTGGTGAGTCCCTCTGGGAGCTACCACCACGACAAGAGGCCAGTGATGATGATGATGAGCACGAGCTGTCAAACACAACAACAACTGTATCATCATATGTTCCAACGTCGGCTGCGTCATACATCCCGCCCAGGACTGGCTCATTCATTGCTTCGAGGGCACCTCCCACGGCTAATTCATCCAACTGTAAAACTAAGTTGATCACACTGATTGCACTGGGTCTGTATCGCTCTGGGAAGTCGGATCTGTGCGCCCAATTTGTGCGAAAACAATGGTAAGTTGGTTACAAAAGCAAAACCCTCTGCCTATTGACCGTAATAATATATCTTCAAGCTTACCACCTGTCTGGGATTCAGGAATTGGCCAGGGTTGGGTACTTGTCATTTTTTGTATTTTTTCACTCCTTGACATTATTACCCTTCCAGATAAAATACCTTGTAATAGACGGCATCCAATGCCGGCTGAGTATATTTGATCCAGGAGAGCCCTATGACCCAGACTCTCTGGATCAGAAGATCCAACTCTCTGACGGGTTCATTATTTTATACTCGATCACATCCACCAGTTCCTTCAACGAGGTCCGTTCAACCTATGCCCACATAAAAGAACTTAAAGATATCATCTGTCCCCGACAACCTTTTGCCTGTATGTATCTCTGTTTAAAATATTTTTAGAAATTACGGCTAGTGGATGCACTACAACAGGTGTGATTGTTGGCAACAAAGTTGACCTCGAAACAAAGAGAGAGATCACAGTTGAACAAGGCGTGTCACTCGCCACCTCACTGAACCTCCCGTTCTTTGAGACATGTGCAAAAACAGGCCTCCAAGTTGATGATGTGTTCTCTGGTATTTCCCCTCACCCCTACCACCATCATTTCCAGTGCTGTTGATGAATGTAACTTCTACAAATGAACAACAGAGGTGACGAGGGATGCACTTCAACTCCGTCTGGGCGTTGATCTACAAGCTGATCAAGCTGCTCCTGCTCCCGCTCCCTCAAAGTGTTACCTGATGTAAATTTCTCATAACCAAAACAACGTTGACCCATCATTTGCTTGGAGCCACACACGATGGGTGAGAAATCGCAACCACAAAGCACAACAACGAATAGCGGAGAGTGTTGCTCCGTTGATGTTGGTGAGCAACAATGCACGGGCGTGGAAACGCCGTCGTCGAAAAGTGGTGACGGTGCAAGTGGAGGTTGTTTGTTGCCTTTGCTTGTGTGGTTCCATAATTGACTTATGTGATTCTCAGGATGTGCATCCATCGCAACAAATGTTGAGGATCAAGCGGCGCGTGGGTCGGCATCACTTTGCTCTGTAACGACCACTACAACAACTGGAGAATGTTGTTCATATGTTCCTGCTTTGGCTGTATCATACAGGCCACCAAGGACCTTCGTGACTGAATCTCCCACTTCTCAAACAACCAAACGTAAAACTCCGTTCATCAGATTGCTGGTACTTGGGGAACCTGGTGTTGGCAAATCAGCGTTGTGCATCAGATGTGTTCAAAACAGCTTGTGAGTCAAACAAAACCCATGCTCCCAGCCTGGCTCACATTTTTCTTCAAATTTCCAGCCTTGCTCCTACCTATGATGCTACAATGGATGAGTGTTGGGTATTCCAACTTCTTTCCGCATTTTGAATAACATTCATTACAGAGAAAAGACATTACTGTGGATGGAATCCCATGCCAGCTTTTTATCTACGATCCAGGGACAGTACCTGCAGGATATGAGTCAATGAACGATGAATACATTCACGTTTCAGAAGGGTTCATTATTTTATACTCGATCACGGATTGTGCTTCCTTCAGCAAGGTGCGTTCAATCTATGACCGGATACACCATATCAAGCATGGCACTGGCCATTCTTTTGCCTGTAAGTGCTGAAATTCTCCAGAAATATTGACGAACTTATGTTAATCTTTGATACCCTAGCAACACTAACCACACCCTGACAGGTGTGATCGTTGGCAACAAAGTTGACCTCGAAACAGAGAGGGAAGTCACAGTTGAACAAGGCGTGTCACTTGCTACCTCCATGAACCTCCCGTTCTTTGAGACATGCGCAAAAACGGGCCTCCAAGTTGGTGATGTGTTTTCTGGTATTGTATGACAATTTGTGATGTGATGTTAAACTCTGCAACAGAGGTGACCAGAATAGTCAATCTCCCTCTAATTCCTTTCCAAAGTGCTCCCTCATGTAAAAAGACAGTTCCGCATTTGAAGGGAGATCGGGGAATTCCCTTCAAAGAAACACCCTTCTTCTTTTGTTTTGTTTGCCTTTGTTTCGTTTCGTCTATTTTGTATTTTGCCTCCAACCGACAAGAGCAACAAACAACGAACCAAGCAACCTATCATGTCCGACGACATTGACTACGAGGAACGCCCCAAATCGAAGTCATCATCGTCGCACCACCACAAGTCCAAGTCGGCCAAGCCCGACGTCGACGACGAGCCCCGCACCGAGGCTCCTGCTCCGGCTCCCACAAAGCCATCGTCGTCATCATCTTCCTCAACCACGACGTCGTCATCAGCTGCCGCTGCGCCGCCCCCTCCCACAATGACAACTTCGTCGGCGTCATCTGGGACCCTGCTCAGCATCATTGTCAAGACGCCCTCGGGTGTGTGTGTGTGTTCGTGTTTGTGTGGCTTGAATGTAATAATAGAACAGAATATAATATAACATAATGAATGGCCTGTTTTTGTTGTAGCGATCTTGGTCACCGTTTTCCTGTCTATCTAAATGATAATTATATATTGACATTTGTGTTTTGCACACTCTCACAACAACAACAACAACAACAGGAAAAGTTGTTTCGATCAATGTTCCATCAACTGAGACTGTTGGAGGACTGAGGAGAAGGGCTGCGGAGGCAGCATCGGTTCCCTTGAACAGGGCAATCCTGCTCGCGAGGAACAAACCACTCGAGGACAACACAATTCCCATCACTGCAGCGGGCCTCTCGAACGAAAGCAGTGTCACTGTGAAACTTGGTGAACCTGTCAAGGTGTGCCTCTCCCTCTCTCTCCCTCCCTCCCTCCCTCTCACATTTCCTTTTTTCCCCGCCGGCAATTCATTCATTCATTAAATAACTCCATGACACCACCAGGTTCCAGACATCGAAGTGATGGTGAAACTGACAACCGGGAAGTGTTTCTCACAAAGCATCAACGGGATGGACGACGTTGGCGAACTTCGCCGGAGGGTGGCCACACAAGCAAGCGTTGGCGTGGAGAGGATCAAGTTGACACTCGGATCGAGGGAACTTTTGAACGGGACGGCGTGCGGGGATGCGGGACTGACACGGGAATGCAGCATCAAAGCAACGGTGACAGAGGCCCCACCGCCGCCGACGCCAACAACTCCTGCGACACCAGTCCCAGCATCTGAGGTGATGTCGGAAGCGGAGAAACAGAATCTGTTGAAGAGTTTCGCGGATGGAGCAACATCCAATCTGATCGACATTCTGTTTTGCTTTGACACGACTGGTGCGTGCGCCTTCCCATTTGGCCTCCCACCCCCCCACGCCGCCCCACCCACCCGCTTTCCCCTCCTTTTGACACACACACTTTTCATTTTCATTTTCATTTTTCATTTTCATTTTTCATTTTCATTTTTCATTTTCATTTTTCATTTTCATTTTTCATTTTCATTTTCATTTTCATTTATGTTTCTGCGTGACAACAGGAAGCATGTACAGTGTTCTCCAACAAGTGAGAGACAAAGTGCAGGAATCGTGTGCTCGCCTCGTGAAAGAGATTCCAGACATCCAAATCGCCATCATGGGAATTGGTGACTTTTGCGACGCCGGTTCGACTTATGTCACAGAACACATCGACCTGACCAACGATGTCGATAAACTCTCCAATTTCGCTCGGTCGGTCAGAGCAACTGGTGGTGGTGACACACCCGAGGCGTATGAATGGTGCGTCACTGTGTCACTGTGTTTGTGTGTGTGCTCAATTTTAAATTGATGCCCAAGTGAGTGAGTGAGTGAGTGAGTGAGTGACTGACAAAAACAACAACAACAACAACAACAACAACACAGGGGTCTCAGGATGGCACAGTCATTGACATGGAGGGAGAACTCATCTAAAGCACTGGTCATGATCGGAGACAGCCCTCCGCACCCGCCGTCATACACGAAGGAGGCCATCTGGTGGAAGGACGAGGTCGACAAACTGGCATCCATTGGCGTGAAGATATACGGAGTGCACGCACAGGCGAACAACGAGTACAGACCCTTTTACGAGGAGATGGCGAAACGGACAGGAGGGCTTTACATCAAGTTCAGCAACTTTTCGTTGATCACTGACATGTTTCTTGCGGGTCTGCATTCTCTATATTCTTCTCCATTACCCATTCCCCATTCTCTTCTCTTCTCTTCCTCCGATTTCTTCTTCTTCTTTTTCATTTATATTTATATTTATACCCAAATTCCATCTCGTCCCTTCTGATCACATCAACACAACAGTGTGCTATCGCGAGGCGAACAAAGAAAAGCTGCAGGAATTTGCGAATGAGATCAAACAAGACGGGAGGATGACTGAAGCAATGACTCAAATGATGGATTCCTTGGCTGCCCCAAACATGGAGAAAGTGTATGTTGTCACGAATTTTTTTTTTTTTTATGTTTTGTTCATTCCTTCATTCAAACGTCCACAGGAAAGAAGAGGAGAAAGTGGAAGAGAAACCAACATATCCATATGATTGGTGGGACCGCAGAAATGACCGCGGGTCGCCGCAATACAAACTTCTTGATGGTCATTGGGTGGGCATCAGTGCGACTTCTGTCCCTTCAAAACCCACAATTGCCTACACACCCCCATCTTCCTCTTCATCATCTTCTTCCTCATCATCAAGCACCTCCTCATCATATGTGCCTGGGACTGCTGCCTCGTACAAACCAAGTTCATCAACTGCGGCATCTTCTGGTTCCGCCTCAAAACCTGGAGAGTCGGAGGAGCATAAGATCACAATAGTTGGGGAGGGGGGTGTTGGTAAATCTGCCTTGTGCATCCAATTTATTCAGAATACATTGTATGTAAAGCAGCACTTTACCTCTTTTTCACTTATTGTCCCAACAGTGTCACTGAATATGACCCAACTATAGAGGATTCTTATGTGTGTCTATTGGTTCATGTATTACTTTCCTTTTATTAATCTTCTTACAGAGGAAATCGAGTGCCATCGATGGTAAGACATGCATACTTGATGTGTTAGATACGGCGGGTAAGTTGGTTCAACGCTACAATCACTCAGCTGACTATTCCAAGGAGATGAAGAGTACTCCGCAATGCGCGAGCAATACTTCCGCGTATCTCAAGGCTTTCTCATTGTGTACTCTATCACCTATAAGGCATCTTTTGATTGTCTCGACACATACCGCGAGAAGATAATGCGTGCTAAAGACGTTTCCAGTTTCCCCTGTATGTGAAGGAGCATATCCTATTCCCAACTGACTTATTTTTTCTTTCAAGGCGTGCTTGTTGGGAACAAAGTTGACCTTGAATCCGAGAGACAAGTGACCGCCGCCGAAGCCAAGGCACTCGCTACATCGTGGAAGGTGCCATTCTTTGAAACCAGTGCCAGAATCCGTGTAAATGTTGAGGAATCGTTCTATGGTATGCAATACCTTCTTTTCAAGCCTTTTTGCACTTACAACTCCCAGAAGTGGTAAGAGAAATAAGGAAGGCTGAGGCAGCCAACGCACCACCTCCACCTTCATCTAAGTGCAGCGTGATGTAAAATTATCTTGCCTCCTACTAGACTTTTGTGCTTTTGTGCCTTCCTTTTGCAGGGCACTCCCTGAAGGAGGCGAGGTGAAGGCGCGCCGTGGCGGTACTACGGGCGGTCTTCGGCTATGAACCATTCAACCCACAATCCGTAACTCCCTTCCTCAGCACCTGCTCTCCAATTTGTGGTCTTTTTTCCGCAAAGTGATAGTACCAGAAGAGAGTCGCTGTTTCGGAAAGACATCCGCCCAAAGGTAACCGACCTCAGCAAGGTGTTGAGTTTAGGCCACAAGACAAAAATCAGAAAAAGCCCAGGATCGGCGGTCTGGTGTTTTTTTTTTTATTCCGCCAGATGTCCAGTACCGGTGGCGGGGGTGTGGCCGTAGATGCGACAACAAAGACCATGACGACAAATGGCGGTGCCGGTGGTGGTGGTGGTAGTAGTGTGGGTGGTGGGGCCGGTGTGAGCGGAGGCAACGTGGTCGGTGGGAGTGGTGTATCCGCTGTCAGACTGCCAAAATCTACCTTGTCACAAGATGTAGTGTACAAAGTACTTTTGTTGGTGCGCAACGCCTGTTTTTTTCCCTTTCCCCCAAGGGCCTTGTTTTTTTTTTATGTGTGTGTACTATTATAGGGGGAATCTGGGGTTGGAAAGACGGCCTTGGCTTGTAGGGCTGCTGACGATGTGTTTGATCCTAATTTCATTGCGACTATGGGTGTGGACTTCAAAGTACTTGAACTCCTTTCCCTCTTTTTTGGCTTTAACCCCTTTTCCAAGAAAATGTTTGTGAAAGTGAACGGAGTGACTGCAAAGCTACAAGTAAGCCATCCCATTTACTCTGTTTCTCCCTCATTTATTTCCAAGGTATGGGATACTGCTGGACAAGAACGGTAGTGCCTGCCATCAAAACCTCCCTCTTTTTTTTTTTAAAAATTGCTTTCAGATTTCGTATGATTTTTCCCTCCCTGTTGATTACTGATTAGTTTTTGTCAAGACTCCATTGCACAAAGTTATTTCCACAGAGCTGACGGTTTCTCTTTTTTTTTTCCCTTTAGAATTTGACATCACTTTACCTGACTGTAACCAGGGTGTTTTATTGTGTTCTCACTATGTGAGCAAACTTCATTGGATAAAATAGAATCCTGGCTCACTGATTTATCTGCGAGAGGAGTTCACGTTCCCATAGTTATTATTGGTACTAATTGTTACGCTCGCTTCCTTCACAAGTCTAACTTGGATCCAGGAAACAAGGCCGATCTCCCCCGCAGTGTCAACTACGAAGCAGCACAAGCAATTGCGAACAGAGCCAACCTACCCTTACACTTTGCTTCAGCTAAGACTGGCCAAGGTGTCTACGATGCAATTGGCACTTTAGTCTCTCTGATGCTCGAGGCCAAGCCACCCTCACAATCCACTTCAACAAAAACCGGCCCCAAGACTCAAGCAAGCTCCGGCTCTGTAACAAGCAAGAGCAGCAGTTCTGCAAGCACCAGTAAATCCACGAGAGCCTCATCAGCCACCAGGTCATCAGTTGCCGTTGTTGACTCACCTGAAGAAGGAGGAGAATCACCAGAACAATCCAGCTGCTGTTAGGCCTTGTGTCACATACAGAACATCATCAACAAAAAATGTAAAGTAGTGCACTGTTTCACAGGTCTCAATTTAAATTTTTGAAAGCTACCCCAAAAGAAACAAGTTCCCACCAACAACTTAGCACAGCACGGCAAAGATGGGCATGAATATTCGGAAATCGAATTTTTGTTATTAGCCAGAGTTGAAGTGAACTGGAGTAACCCAGAGTAAATCAGAGTCAATGGGAGGGAGCCGGAGTAAATTGGAGTAACACGGAGTAAATCGGAGTAAAGAGGGAGTGAGAGTAGATGGAGATAACAGAGCAAAGTGGAGCACACTGATGTAAACTGGAGTCAAGTGGAGTGAAACAGGTTGGGTCCCGCTCTCGAACTCTCGGACCTCTGCCCCTCCTACCCCCGCGTGAAAATTTTCGTGTGTGAAACCTAAACGAGCCTGATTCACGTTCCTTATGTTGCGGTGGCAGAAAGCGCTCCTCGTAGCGCTAGTGGGGTGCGCGCTGGTCGTGGTGACGTACAAGATGGTGTCGTCGAATGGTCAGGACGACAAGCCTCCTTCGGTCCAAATACAACAAAAGGTGGAGGAGGAGGAGGAGGCGGAAACACAACCACCACCTGCAGAAGTAAAGAAGAAGTGGCCGTTCGCCCACGACGAAAGGTGTGCGGATGTCACCCAGCAGGAGCCATTGACCACAATTAAGACCCTCGCTGACCTGCCCGCTCTTCTCTTTGCCA
>JAHLWZ010000353.1:11939-31924 GCA_020536535.1 Pelomyxa schiedti | reverse complement strand
CGCTCTTGCCCTGCTGCAATTCCATCTGCGATTTTAAGAGTTGCTCCCGCACCAGATTCAGCTCTTCTTCCTGCTGGTGCGCATGCAAACCCAAATCATGAACTTGAGTTGTGAGCATTTGTAGCTGGTACTCTGCGGACTTCCTTTCTTCCGTCATAGAGTGTAACAGATCTTTCAGCTCCATTTCAGACTTCTGTGTTTGCGCCATTTGCAGTTGCATTTTCTGTGAAGAGCAGGAAAGTTCACGAAATTGCTTTTCAGATTGAGAAAGTTGGGTATTCAAATGTTCAGCTTCACTTCCTTGTACAAGAAACTGTTTATGAAATTCTTCACATTGCTGTGTGTGCCGGTCCTCTTCCTCCTTTAGTTGTTTGTGCAGTATCTGCTCTTTTTCACATTCCAAAGCCAAAAAGCCTCTTGCTTCCTGAAGCTCACTCTCCCTTGTGTGCTCTAGTTGGATGCTTTTCTCCAAAGTTTCCCGTAACTCCCTCAGTTGCTTCTCCATGTTAGTCTTTTCTTCCTCTGTCGTCAAAAGTTTCCCCTCCATTACCTTGATGAGATCTCGAAGGTGCTCAGCATCATTTAATGCATCTTGGGCTTGTTGGGTAGCTTGGAGAAGGGCTGTGTTTTGCTTTTCTCGCTCATCCTGGAGCGTTTTAACTTGTTCGTTTGTGGTGTCTTTTTCTTTACAAATGAGTTCAAATTGGCTTTGCTTTACTGCAAGCTCCTTCTTCAGGTCAGCCAGTTGTTGCAGCTGATTTTCTTTAAGTGCATCAGTTACACGTTGCTCCTGTGCCCTCCTTTGCTTAAGTCTCTTATACTTCTGTATGCACTTTGCCAAATCTTCTTCAAGTTGACTAGGTTGTCCCTGTGGGGATCTCTGTGTTGGCTCTGGGGAGTTGATATTTGAGGGTTCCTGGAGTGGACTGCTGGGCTTGGAGTGAGATTCTTCACTTGTGCATTCTTTTTCTTGTGGGGTCTCGATTTTTTTTGTGGGTTCATGCAAGAACACGCTTGGGGACTGTGATTTCACAGGGATATCACGGGTTACTTCTTTTGCAACCAAGTTCCAGTTCTGCAGGGATGCACTGCCTCTAAGAACAACAAGCTCTCCTCTTATGGCTGTCAAAGTTTTTTTCAGCTCATCCAACTTGGCAGCCTTTTGTGCACTATCCATATGTACAGCTGGATCTCCAACACCACCCTCCGATAGTTGAGCAATAGTTTGTTCTGTAGCTTTTAATCTCTCCATTAGAGCTTCCTCTTGCTGCCGATTGATCTGCAAATGACGATTGATAGTAAGAAATGAAGCTTGCTTTGTTTGAGCCCTTAAAGCACCCCATTTGGAGCTTTGAGATGTGTTTGGGTCTCCCATTGGCAGCTCTTGGTGGTCAGGGGTTGGGGAAGAAATTGTTATTCCAGCACGTTTGATATCAATGTTCCTGAAGTACGAGACATAGCACATTACACAGACTTCTATTAGTGAACAAAATTAAGATTTTGGAGTCTACTGGCAAATTACAATTAAGCGTATCATGAAGGTCCCATACCATCGACCTGTGAAAATTCTTCAGGCTCAATAATTTTTGGAACTTGCTGAAAATAACATTCAAAATTTGGAAGGAACCACAGAGAGGAGAAAACCAGGTGGACATGAGCTGCGTCAATTGCTGCTCTGAGATTCCGTAAAGGGTTGTCCACATCCATTCCCAGATAATTTGGAAAAGTTCCTGGGCAGAGGAATTCTGTTTTTTTCCAATTCAGAAAGCAAAATGTTAATTGAACATAAAGTACCAACAAGGCCACAAAGGGCTATTCCACTAGTCCAATCTAAAAAAATATCATTGGTGATGTATGAAATCACATTAGAAGACCTGTGGTAAAATTCCGGATTCCCAATGGTGTCAGGCGAAGTTGCACCCACTGAAGCAGTAAGGACTTGGATTTAAATAGTAGGTTAGGGGCTTCTTGCACAAAGCTTGCTTCAGGAGTTGGTGACAAAGAACGGTGTGGCAAATCAGTAATGGCTAAAGAACTACTGCAAGATGCAGCCATGGCAGAAGCCCGACGACCATGGCGGGATTCAGTTTGAGCACCAATCTGGTATCTAGAGTGGGAAAATAGGCTTGAAAACGATTAAAATATAGGATTGCAAACCTGAAGACAAGTGCACTCACAACGATAAAGATATGTTTCCTGTCTCCTTTGACGATGTCTGTGGAAATAACATTATTTACCTATCAAATGGACCAAATTGAAGGCCCAGTAGCAAAGTTAGCACTAATAAAAGTCAAACGAATGTAAGTTTGGAGATTCAGAGCAACGTAAAACCTGTACGTTCTCAGAAGTCAAGAATTTGATTACAGTATGAACGTTCTCTGACTTGGCAAAAGCATTCGCATTGATTTTGCTGTGCTTTAAGGGCTTTCCAGATAGCACCTCAGTTAGGCTTATCAACGAGCAGCCGTCCGTTCCTTTCCAAGAGGTTATAACAAACAAACAAAGCTAGGATTTCAAAAAAAACAGCAACAACAACAAAAAGCACACCCAAGTCACTCAGGTCAGTGATTTCCACGGGCTTAGGCAAGTTCTTGAGAATGTCGTTGCACCACCGAATCAAGGGCGCCTGAAATCGCCCAACGAGCGACGACGTGGCCACGGCAGACGTCGATGATGCCATGTTGTCCTAGGACCGTCCCACACACAATAAAGCGCGGCTTTTTATGTACGGATCTGCGTTACGTTCCGTTCAAAGCCAACCACGCGTGTCGTATCAATATTGATTTTGTTTTCTTTTTACTAGCTTTCTTCCCGGCTCGCGCTAATCGCCGAACTGAAGTTCACAGTAATTCGGCTTTTGTCCACAGTGATGATCAGAAAGAAAGCAAACACTGTTGCCTTGTCCTCCGGGTAGTAAAAAAGCTTCCAGGGGAAAAAAAAACTCAGTCATAAGTTGTAGCCACGGGTCATCTTACTATGGATATCTATAAAATGTTCATCACTGAAACTGGAACTGGTGGCGCTTGTTGTTATCCCCTGCTCATTTCTCTCGAGCACCGTTCAATTATGGGAAACTCCACGTCGGGAATATTTTCGGATTGATGATGGCCTCACAAGGGGCACACGACCTTACTGCTTACGAGCCCACAGCCGATGACCCCAAGTGGATGGCCGATTGTGCCAGATTCCACGGGCACCTGGGCCCCTGGGTCGCAGCCGGTGGCCTAGCCGGCCTAGACTCCCTCACCAGGCTCCGCTGCCCCGACACCGAGCCCCCCTCGTCCTCGTCCTCGTCCTCGTCCTCGTCCTCCTCCTCCTCCTGCTCCCCACCGCAAGCCAGCGCGTTCCACGTCCACGTGGCCTGCGTGTGCCCCGCCACGGCGGGACCCGACGGGGGCGGGCGGCCCCGGGCCCCGCTCTCGTGCGCCGTCGACGGGCTGCAGGTCACCACGGGGGCCACCCTGGGCAAGGGCAACGTGCAGATGGAGCTGGGCGCCGAGGCCTGGGCGGCGCTGCGGCCGTCCCTGGTGCCCGAGGCCCACGCCGGCGTCGTGGTGCTGGTGTGGAGGCGGGCCAGGGGGGGCGCCCATAATCAGTGGGTGCCTGTAAGCGGCGTTGTGTATCAGGCTTCTGCCGCTACGATCGGGGGGATTGTGGCCAAGTGCGGTGGGGACGTGAGGGCTGCAGGGCGGGTTGTGGCTAAATCTGATGTGACTGCCATTTGGAGTGTCAGTAGCATGACATCTCAGCTCGTGCAGCTTATGCCATGTGACCCTGGGGCCTCTGTGGGGATGTCCCTACTGTAACCTCAAGTGGTACCTCCACCCGTCGTTCACTCTACATGGCCGGCACTTTTTTGTTCGTTATTTCTGGCCCCATTTTTGTGCCTTGGTGCAATGGCACAGAGCACGGACTGGGATCGCAACCTCCCTTTAAGTCTGGAGTTTTTAAGATTTAATTATTGGACACGCCGGAGCCCTTTCATTTCTCTTATCATCCCACCATGGCTGATGCCGTGACCTCGGGGACGGGAGGCAGGCTCCACACGGATTCGCAGGGGCCGCAGCGCCGTGTGTTTTCACTTGCACTGCATGGGGGTGCTGGTGTCATCAGCAAGAAGCTGCCCCCCGACGTGGTGTGCTGTTACATGCGCGCCCTGGCTCGCATCGTGCTGCGCTGTCGTGACTTGATGGTGTCCCATAAGGCTGCTACGGCAGTGGACGTGGCCCAAGCCGCCGTATGTAGTCTCTCTTGTCGTCCCGAGAGGCCTTGTTTTTTTTTTTTTTCCCTTTAAAGCCATGGTGATAGATAAACAAACCATATCATTATTTTAAGCTACTATTGCTTTGGGCTTTTGGTTTGTTGAATTCGGTACAGGTAATGATGCTTGAGGATTGCGAATTATTCAATGCTGGGAGGGGAGCTGTGTTCAATCATGATGGGATTCACGAACTGGAGGCCTGCATCATGGACGGAAGAAATTTGGCCACTGGAGCAGCATCCCTGCTGAAGTGCGTGAAAAACCCTATTGCCGCCGCCAGGCTCGTTATGGACAAGACTGATCACGCCATCATAGCAGGTCCAGCAGCAGAGTATGGCCGCCTTACACACTTTCTCTGCGCTGTATTGATTTGCGATCAATGAAGGCGGCTGGCTGCCGAACATAACCTTGAAATTGTGGAACAGTCTTATTTCTCAACTGATGTGCGGCGTGCCCAGTTGCAGTCAGCACTGGCAGCAAAAATGGTTACTCAAGATCACGCAACTGTGCCAAAGCCTCTGAAACCTTACCTTCTGCACGTAGATAATTTGTCCCTTCCCATGCCCAGATTATCTTCCTTTCTTAACGGTTGTCATGAAGGAAGTACGTACTTCTTGCATCTCCGCACTCATTTCTAAGTTGAATACCAGGTTCCATCAATAAAACTGACGGTGGTAATACAGTAGGATGTGTGGTCATGTTGGATGGCAATGTAGCAGCCGCAACATCTACAGGAGGCAGGACAAATAAGATGTGTGGAAGAATGGGTGACACACCTATTGTGGGTGCTGGCACTTATGCCAATAATGCTACCTGTGCTATTTCCGGTTAGTTGGTGTTATTTTTCCTTCAGTTCACGACTGTAAATTTAACTACTTGAAGGAACCGGAAATGGTGAAGAATTTCAGCGACGATGCACTGCACATGAAGTTTCTGCTATTATGCAGTAAGTCACGCAATGAAGTAAATTTGTGTGGGAAAAACCACTCACTCTACATAGATACGGCGGAAGGACACTGGAGGATGCATGCAAAATGGCCGTGACTCAACTTCCTCCCGGTTGTGGTGGTGTTATTGCTGTCACCGCCGCCCTATCACAAAGTGCATGTGTTGCATACAACAGCAAAGGGATGTTCCGTGCCATTTGTACCCCAGAGGTGTGTTGTGTCGGGATATGGGAGCAATTGTTTTGTGTGGAGGAAGGCGATGTATAGAAAGAAAAGAAATCTCTTGTTTTTCTGCATAAAACTATTTTGCACTATCCCTTTATTTCAAGGTCCAACTTCCCAAGAAACGAGGCCACAAGTGCAATCCAGGTTGGCTCCTGTGAATGTGGTTGTTGTCATTCGTAACGAAACCCACATTTGGGCAAATCCCATGTTGGTAAGTTCTCTGAATGCCCACGAGTTGGTGTCTGGAACGTCTATGGCAAGAGCCGATGTAACGTTCACTGAAGTCACTGCCGCGGAACTTGGCTCACTTTCTGGTATAAGTACCTTGGGTTTTGGTTTTGGAGCAATGGCAAATGTAGCAAGGGCCTGGATGGTATGGTGTAGCACGCATTGTGCAGCTGCCTCAGTATGCAATTCCAAGGTATTTCGGCAGACAAACAGGGGACCAACACGATAACCACCTGCTGAAGGCCTAAGTACACCAACACTCAGTAGTTTGCCAGTTGTAGGTGATCTATAGGCACAAGTAAAAGCACTAGGTTGCGTGAACCAGGCTTTCGCAAAATCGGGTCTGTTCACTCCCGTGTATTCTACAAAGAGTTCGGCCATAGAGTTTAGTGTTGCTGTATAATTGGCTACGACTTCTGTGTCGGCCTCCGTGGTGGGGTGCTTTAGCACAACAATTTCAGGTACAATCCTTGGAGACTGCAGGGAGGCAACTAACCTTGTGCTCCTATAGCTGGGTTTAAATCCCAGATAATGCAATTCGGCCTCTTCTTCAGGATCGATATCAGTAGCAACACAGGCGTTGGAATTATTGCATCGGTCAAGGATATGGCTCATTCCAGTATGCCACATTAGGGCTTCGTACCCCTTTCCTTGGTGATGTCTACTGCAGTGATCATGCCCAATATAAGCATATGACTCTGTCCACACCATTGCCCCGATGCAAGCCACCATACTGGGTGCTACAGTTGATTGTGGTTTCACCAGTTCGCCAATGTACCACCCTGCTGGATCTACACACCCGAATGCATTCCAGTCATTCAAACCAGGGTTGCACAGTGCTGCCTTCGCCATAACTAATGCGATTGTACGGATATCAGCAGGAGTGGTAGCATTGCGAACTCTAAATTCCACAGAAGGATGGGAAGGATTTGAAAGCCTGGCGCGAGGGCGAGGTGGCACAGGTGCTGGAGGAACAATCACCAGTGCTTGAAGCTCAATCGAGGGAGACAAGAAAGTAATGTGTCCATCACATACTGTCATATTTACCACGGATTTTAGTAGGGCAGCCATAGCTTGTTCCCTATCGTTTCGAAAAGCCAAGATATCAGTTGATAGCAAGGTAAAATCAGCTAGCATCCCTTCGGTCAAAGTTCCTTTCCGAGTTTCTTGAAATTCCGCATAGGCTGGTTCTGCTGTGTACCCCTTCAACGCGTTTTCCAGAGTGAAAGCCTGAGACGGCCCCCCTTTGATATATGGTACCCTAGAAATTGCAGCGTGCACTGTGCACAGAGGATTTGCTTGAACAACGGGATAGTCAGTGCTCAATGGAACTCTGCCGTTTGTTTGAATTAAATTCTGCCACACAAATCCGCGGGTATCCCAAAGTCCTGGGTGTACATGTTTTAGGTATCCGCAATCACTGTTCCAGTATTGGGAGGGAGCGTGCAGCGGGGACATGGAGGCAAGAACTCCAATGGAACCGAAGCGTGGAACATCTTCAGGGTGAATTAACTCAGCGTGCTCAATACGATGTCTACACAGTGATGGAAGTTGGTTTCTTTTCTTCTTTGTCACTGTCTCTACAGCATCTAATATACCACGTACTGCCCCATCTCCAGTTGCATGGATGCACACCTGAAGGCCTGCTGCTTCTGCCCGTTCTATCCATGTGGTCAATTCGTCCACAGAGTAAAAAGCGTGCTTTGCTTTCGTTGACACATCTTTATGTTCCGTATCAACATCTGAGAATTTACTTCCTCCAATCCCACCCACACCGGCATCATAGGCAAGGGTGTGTGCCCCCCAGGTTTCTACAACACTAGGACCAAAGTAAGGCAATCTCCATGCAGTGTCTCCATCAACGAGATGATCAGCATATAATTTCAGAGCCATAACTCTGACTCGAGCATCTGCACTGCGAGGCAGAGAATTGTGTGCCCCAGATACAAATGAAGTTTTATCCAAGGCAACTGCAATCCTCAGTGGTATTCGTCCCTGATCAGCCATTGACGCCATTATTGCAGTCTTCTCTGAAGAGTGGCCCATTAGCTGGATGGAAGTGATTCCTAATTTCGCGAATTGACGTAGAAGAGATGCCGGGGGATCTACAACACAGGCAAGTATAGCATCGAGTGCCGCACCACGGAGTTCAAGAGGAAAACCTCGACCAAGCAGTTTCGCACATCTGAGTGCAGCTGTGTTGGCCATTCCACAACTAAGTAAAACTTGTGTGAGAGAGAGATAATGTATTTCTAGCCAAGGAAGCTCAACTGTTCGTTCTGGAAAACAAGAACCAAAGGAATCCTTGTAGAGGGAAGAAACGAGTCAATTTCCGCGAGAGATGTGGGGGCCACATCGTGAGGTACATTTCGAAGAACAATCCAACCAGTTCCAAAATCAGATTCCTCGGCCACGGTATGAGCCAATTCACCTGGAAAAATGAGAAAAGAGACTTACTATGGCAAAGAGGAAGCGTCGCCAAAACTCGGAGGGAAGCGGGAAAAAAAAGCATACTAAGTTGTTGGCGATCACGAATTCCAGCGGCGTCAGTCCAAGGTAGAACAAACGAAGGTGGCTCGTAGTGCACGTGTGTGTCATTAAACCCCGGCATCAAAGTGCCACCACACGCGTCCACTGTAAACCACGCTCTTTTCTTCAATTCCTCGACAAACTCACCGCGCCGCGAAGCACCCGCACCGGCCGCAACTGTGCTCGTAACAGTCGTAGTTACGGCGTTTGGACCGCACACCCAAGTGACGTCGGGATCTTCCCATAGAGCTGAGATCCGGCTTTCACGCACACCAACTGCCCACGCACTCGGCACCAAGCGGTCCCCTGTCCACACCCTCGCGTTGTAAATAATGAGATCGTGCACTACGTCCCTACTCATTTTCGTTTGAAAAGTTGCTTTTTGTAAGGGAAAACAAGGACAGAAACCCAAAGACAACAATCCCCTGCCTCTGTTTTTGCCTCTTCGTTCTTTTTTCTTTCTTAAAAAGGAGTCGCGCACGAGACGCAGACTCCAGCTCAACAAAAATTACGTTGCTGGGCTCTCCTTTCGGAGATCCATGCCGCGTCCCTGAGAGAGTGCAAGCTCAAAGGCAACGACAACACACCAGTCCTCATTGATCAACGGTGTGTACAACCAGGTATGTATGAAGAACTTTCTCCTTCCCTTTCGCGCACAAGCCTCGGGGTTTTTCCCCCGGAATTATGGGACAGTTCAAATTTTGAAGGCAAAGAAACGAAAAGATTGCAAGGGGAAAGCAACGTGACAAGTGGAAAGCAAAATTAATGTGCACCAAATTTTTGGTCGAGTTTGTTTTGTACTGCGTGGTATAACTGTGTATTGGTTTTTATGGAAGTGTTAGTAAGGTAATGCTGGATTGAGTATTGACACACATCGTTGAGGGGCATATCCAGGCGAACGGATGGAGCGTAAAGCATCAAAACTGGCATTCGGTAGATAAGAACTGTCATGGTAATGATTTGTGAGAAGATAAATTCTCCCCACATTCCTATCACTGTGAGCTTCATAACAGTGAGGCTCTTTTCACCGTCTTCACCATAGCACCCCTTGCCCAAAAACACCGTGGCTATAATGGTGAGGATCAAGTTTGTTGGGTTCAGTGCACCAATTATGAAGCCAAAAAGCTTGCATTTCCCTCGTGGTGCAACTCCTCTTCTCACTTCAGCGAGAAGTTTCCCTCTCTCCGTGAAAACAAAGATGGTCTGCCATAGATTTATCAAGCCCATAATAATATAGCTGCAAGGTAACGTAAGAGTGCAATATTTACTTAGTATAGTACATAATTACAGTGACAATGAGATAAGGGTATACAGCGTCGCTGTCACAGGTATATTGTGGGTCAGCGTCTGACCTCATTAGAATTACAGCAAGAGCCAAAACTGCAATCACTATATTCGCTAAAAAATCCAGAAAGTTGAACAAAACGCAGCCCAGAAACTAGGCAACACCAAAATGTTAGTGTGAACGAGAAGTTTCAGTTTAGGATACATACTGCCCAGTGCAGTGTTTTCTCGTGCCCTTGGTGTTATTATTACAAAATACAGGTCAAACAAAAAAGAAACACACACACAAACAAAAAAAAAAAATGTGCCACACCACACAACTATAATTAACATCCCGATTGGACATAACGCAAATGGGGGGAAAAAAGTGAAAGGCGGGCCCACCAGTGTAATACTCCAGAGCACGTCTTTCCTTATCAGGAACTGTAGGAGCTCCTGCACTGGCGGCAGTAGCAGTTGCTGTTGGTGTCTCACCACCTTCACTCAACAACGGCGCGTGCTCGTACTCCATTGGGTTTCTAAAAAGCTAACCTTGAGCCGTTTCGTTTAAACAAAAAATGCCTTGGGGCAGGTTCGGTCACAGCGCAGCAGAACACTCTTGCAACCTTATCTCTCACGCGAAGCCTTGCAGATAGGCTGATGGTGGATCTACTTTTTTCTTGCCCCACCATCCAACTTGGGCAAAAAGCAAAAGGGGAAAAAAGTTTGGAGGTGGTTAGGCTAATGCTGCGTTTCGGCGAGTGTCGCAAAAAGGGGTCCTTATAAGGACCAAGTGCGGCGAGTCAGACTTTACTTTCATTTTTTTCCCCATTGGATCTTGTTGGCAACATGCGGTCACTTGCGATTGCCGGTGTATTTGCGATACTGTGTTCGCTCAGCTATTGCGATCGAACTGATTGTAGTGGTCTCGCTACTGGTTTCTACTGTCTCGACTCATCGAGGGCACGTAACTTGTTTTTTCTTTTGTTTGTCATCTTTTATTCCACTTCGCAACACTGTTGCACTACACGATACTCGTTTTATGTGATAGGTTTTTTTTTTTTTTTTTTTTTTTTTGCGAGATCTCTTACACAGTTTTCCTGCAGTATGCGTGGTGCTACGGCAGCGTTACTCCTACCATGAATGCTTGTGCAAGTGGCACAGTTTGCCAGTGTGGCAGTACTACATCCAGTCCCTGCAATTGGTTTGCAACATGCTATTTTCCCTCCTTTTTTTTCTGAATCACGGTTTAGGCCCTCAGCGTCTCCCCCAAGTGATTGCCAAGGTATTCCGAGCGCTACAAGTTCTCTAAACTAACCCTAATCATAGGGGCGGCTGGCTCTGTATGGAGTGGCTCAGTTATCCCTGTAGAATCGTCGGTAGTGCCTGAACCTTCCACTGGAGACTCTTCTGTTGCACCTACCCCAGTTACTCCTTCTGGCGATAAGAAATTGGTGGCGTACTTTACCAATTGGCCCCAGTACCATACTGCGTATGTTTTTACTTTAGTGCCATTATACCAACGAGATTCAGAAATTTGAATGGCTATCCCTGCCGGTATACTCCAAGTAATGTTGATGCTTCTCATATCACCCACATCAACTATGTATGCCACTTTTTTCCCACATCTTCTTAAGTATATACAGGCGTTTGCAGTGATTACACCGCAGTTCACTGTCACTAACTACGAATGGGACGACTTCGATTTTTACACCCAAATCCAGGCTTTAAAGGTTTATAGTTCATTTCCTTTCTTTCTCAAGTAAACCTGCAAGTAGACACAATATCCTGCACTCAAGACTCTTATAAGCATTGGTGGTTGGAACTTCAACTACAATGAACCCACCAAGCACTACTTCAGCTCAATGGCAGAAACAAGTTCAAACAGACAAGTCTTCATCCAAAGCGCTATTAAATATGCCAGGGATCACGGATTTGATGGTTTCAGCACTTCACTAAATTCAATTCAATTTTCACATCAAAAAGGAATTGATATTGATTGGGAGTATCCTGCTTTCCCTGACCAAGGTGGGCGGCCTCAGGACACCCCAAACTTCACTCTGTGTGTATCCCTCCATTAATTCGATATGTGCTACCCCATTCTCAGGTTATTGAAGGAGTTACGAGCTGCAATTGACGCTGAGCATGCAGCTAACAAACTATTGCTTACGATCGCTGCTCCTGCCGGAGAAGCTAAGATTCAATTGTTACAAGTGAACCAGTTCCACCAATACTGTATGACTTAGCCTTTTTGGCCATGCTAAATTTTTTTTTTTTGCCTAAGTGGACTGGATAAATCTCATGACTTATGATCTACATGTACCATACACTCTTGATCCACTTAAAGCCTAACCTAAATGCAGGGATCCTGGGACAATGTGGTGGGGCCACATACCGCTCTTCATTCCACCGACGGCTTATCAATTGACCATGCAGTTCAAGTAGACCGTTACAGCAAGTTTCTCTAATTCTAATACAATTTACACCTAGTTGTACTTGAGTGCAGGGGTTCCCTCAGAGAAACTTATTCTTGGATTGGCTGCCTATGGTCGCACCTGGTATGTCAAAATGTTTCCTTTCTGTCTTACTGACGGTTTTTCGTAGGACATTAGCGCAAAGTAGCACCTCCGCCACACGGTACGGGGCTGCCGCCATAGGTCCAGGAACTGCAGGTGTCTGTACACAAGAAGGTTGGAAATACTTTATTTTTTCTTTTTGCTCATCACCTCCAAAGGTGGTTTCCTTTCCTCCTTTGAAATAGATGCGTTTGTAAAAGGTGGAGCAACTTCAGCAGTTGACAGCAGTACTACGGTGAGATGTTTCTCAATCTCGTTCAATGACCTTACGACAATCAGACTGCATTTGCATTCAAGGGGAATCAATTTGTCACCTATGACACTTTGGATACACACCATACTAAGACCCTCTACCTTTGCCAGAAACAGCTTGGCGGTGCAATGTTTTGGGCAATGGATTTGGATACCCATCACCAGATGATTGCTGCAGTCTATAATACCCTTTTTTCTGATGCCTGTCCAAGTATGTGGCTCTCCTCCTATTACGTTGCACTTATCTCGTAACTAAGGTACCGATGTACCCGATGAATCATCCGTTGTCACTCCCACATGTGACTCCGCCGAGCAAACTGCTTGCCGCAATCAGTACCCGGTGTGCCTCTCATCCATGCACCAAACCAGTGACTTCTGTCTCTGCACCAAGGTTTTTATCTCGTCTAAGTCCACCCCATCCTCACCACCTCTCATAGGAGTTGTATGCCTGTGCAGTCGACGCTCATTGTCCACTCTAACGGCTGGACCTGTCTACAAACAAGCCACAACAAACCAAAATCCTTTGAAAAGGGGATAAAAACAAAATAAACCGAACTTTCGAAATGGCTTCAAATAGCACTGTTGGCCCACGCGAGGCGTTTGAGTACTTTTGCAGCACTGGCAAGTTTCGTCGTGGGGAAATATTCTCGGTGGCGCCCAGGGCCCTGCCCCACACGGCGGGAACGTGGGAAAAAGTCCACGGGATGTTGATTGGAGTGGCGGTAGGTTCGTTGCCCCCTTGATGGGTGTGCTCTGTGTCCCATAAATAAGAAACAAGGTAGGTAGGTGATGCACTGGGAGCACCGTCAGAGACCATGCTGCCAGAGGAGAGGCAAAGCGTGTATGGCCAGGTGCGTGATTACGTGCAGGAGAATCCAAGGAGACCAGTGCTGCCTCTTCAGGGCAAGGCGACGGATGACACCCAGACTACATTCTGGACAATAGACCAAATGACCAGTGTGTGATAGTTAGTACCACTCCCTAATTTTATCCACAAAATCAATGTGGATTTTAAAACAAACCGATACTCATCTGCACTATCACCCTGCGAAGTGGAAGCGAAAATGCACTTTTTGGACTTACTCTCACTATAGAGGATGGTGGATTTGTGCCATACAATGTGGCTGATCGGCTTGCAAGGC
Source organism: Pelomyxa schiedti (assembly GCA_020536535.1). Classification (NCBI taxonomy): domain Eukaryota; phylum Evosea; order Pelobiontida; family Pelomyxidae; genus Pelomyxa; species Pelomyxa schiedti. Next base: position 18,501 of record JAHLWZ010000353.1, on the reverse strand, counting down.
CTCAGACTGGAGGTGGCTCCACAACTGCTGGGTTCATTAGGAATTTTCGGGCTCTGGCCCCTCCAGACATAGCATTAGGGGAGTGGATGAAGTGCGGAATAGATGCCGCAAGCAATGGAAGCCTGATGCGAATCACACCAGTTTTACTTCCGCATATCAAGGCTTCTATCTGCGGGGCTGCAGTACATCAAGTATCTGAAGCAACCTCATCTACCAGTACTACAGCATCTGGAACAGGTGCGGAACACATGGTGACAAACCCCTGGATGGATGCAGTTGTTCTAAGTGCAGTCTCGCACAACAATTCAATGGGCATAGCCTCCTGTGTGGCATTTTCATTTATGCTGTGGGAGCTTTTGTGCATGTCAGCACCTCCACCACCAATGTGGTGTGTAATTCTGTTTAAAGCGCCATTGAACTAATAATGTTCTTGCAAGGTATCTGGACACATTTGTATCCATTGCCAAACAACTTGAAACAGAGAAGTTTGCTCCACGTAACCTTCCCTCCCAAGAGACGAAATACTTCTTGTGGGAGTTCTGTGATGTAAGTCAACCTTCGCTTTAGTGAACAAACACCAACCTAATCGAGGCGCTTAGACTCGTTTGCGCCATGCCTACACAACAAATATGTCTGTTCTGGAGGGATGCACTTCATGGCACAGTGGCGCATTCCTCATGGAAACTGTTCCTTGTGTACTGTATATTCTTATGAAGCATGGTGATAATGCAGAAGAGGCCATAATAAGGTGCCAGCCAGTTCAGACTTTTTCACCTCTAAATTTCTAACATCTACCTACTCAGAGCCGTCAATGACACTAAGGACAATGACACAATTGCAAGTATTGTTGGTGGGTGTGTTGGTGCCCTACATGGCATTCAAGGAATTCCCAATAGGTACATTTCACAGCCACTCTTTTCGTGCATCCTCACAGAAAAAAAGGTGGATAGAAGGTCACAGCGGACGTCTTTTGCCTACAGACCCTAACAGACTGATATTCCAAATTCTTGAGCAAGCCAAGTCCACGTTCTGGGTTGATCCCTAAGTGGTAAATAAGCTCCAATCCAGAAAACCCAAACAACTTTGATTTTTTTTTTGTTTATGAATCCCGAGGGTGGGGTAGAGGAACATCTCTCTGTGTGTTCCATAACCACTCCTCAACACGGTCACGGTATCCAGGGCCCCATTTATACCCAGTCTTGTTCTTGATACAGAAGAAGTTCTCTGTGTGGGCCTTGTGCAAATTGCATAGATCAAAGTACTGCACGTAAGAGATTGTCCTTAGGTCACTGGCACAAGCGTGAGCCAATTCCGGGTCACATGTGATAATGGTTAGCAGGAACTCCCAGAATCTTGCTGGAGCCCAGCTTCCAAGTCCCATGTGTGAGCGAAGCTTTGTGAGGTATTCACCGTGTTCAGTCTGTGGGCCTACGATGTGGGTGTTGTCATGTGACCGCGCCCATTCAAGGTTGCACTTGAAACAGTCGGAGCACCCGGGAAGTGTGACACTGATTCCCAATAGCTCAACGACATCAGAACCAGAAGACCAAAAATCCTTCAAGTCCTAGGAGAATATGCTTGCAGAGAAAGGAAACCAGAGAGGCCAAACCTGGAAGATTTTAACTTGCAGGGGCCATAATCCCCCTGGAGGGATAAAGGAAAACTGCACTAAAATGCGGAATAAAGTGCCATCATTGGCATTGAGTGTAGTATCTTGCATATATAAGTACTCATGCAGTTTGAACGATTCACGACTGAAAGGCCACTTATCCAAAGTAGACTGGTGAAAATGAAATGAGTGATCAATCCTTCAATTTTAATGCAGGTGTCTGTGATTTCTCGGTTTCTTCATTTGACCCATCCCATAAGCAAACCAATTTTCAAAAACGCGCCTTGATTCGCGCCTCCGCATAAGGCACCCTCTTCAGGCCACTCAATTCCTTCTCAACTGACAAAAGTAGTGCTCTAACAGAACAGTGACACACTATTCCATTACAAACATTTCCGAAAGTGAAAGACGAACCTCACGGCTGCATCCCTCCAACCTCTGCACACCCCTGTAATTGACATCTTGTCTTTAACACTGTTCAGGCTTTCTACAACGCCAACGACTGCACACTGTGGCAATGTGTCCCACATCGTTTCAATTACCGATTTGCTGAATGTCTCAGAGGGGCAACCCGTTTAGCTCGAAAAACTGATCAGCCCCCCTTTCATTTGGAGTGAGACTCACTAATGGGAGAACTGTGTTTTATTGGGGCAGGGAAGTGGCGCCACAGGGGAAACGCCCCAAGTTCATTGGGAGTGATGGGGGGAAACTGAGAAAAAATTGATTATTTTTGGGTGATCGGGAAGAGATCAAAACAAAAAAAAAAAAAAAACCGGACAACAAAGGGTGTTTTTGAGACGTCGATGGCGAAGACAGGAGGCACAACAACCGCAACATCGTCGTCTCTGCCGTATGAATACATCTTCAAATATATCATCATAGGCATGCCATTGTCGTATTTTTTCCCCCACGAGAAACCGAGTTTTTAAAGACGCGAGTTCGAAGTTCGTGCTTATTCACGGTTTTTAAGGTGACACTGGTGTGGGAAAAAGTTGCTTATTGCATCAATTCACTGAAAAAAAATGTTCTCAAACCCATGTGTATATTATTACCACTTACCAGCACGTGTATAGTTATTTCTGATTGCCCTCACACTATTGGCGTGGAATTTGGCACCAGAATAATAGAAGTTAACAGCAAAAAAGTGAAATTACAAATTTGGGTATGTGGGCTTGGAGGAAACCCAAAAAGGCTCCTAATCTAATTCCATCTCAGGACACAGCTGGCCAAGAGAGATTCCGGTTTGTGGCACTTTTAGTCTACCCTTTATTCTTGTTTATTCTTTTTACAGTGCTGTGTGCCGGTCCTACTACAGAGGCGCGGCTGGTAAATAGCTTTTTTCCACCTATTTGCATTAATTTAAAACAAGGTGCTCTTTTGTGTTATGATATTAGCAGGTGATCTTAGACATCACAGTTAGTAGAGTCTCCTAACTTCTAACTTCCAGGCGAGTTACATTCAACCACCTGACAAGCTGGTTAACTGATGCACGCAACCTTACGAGTGCTAGCACAGTGATTATGCTCATTGGTTCGAAGAGTGATTTAGAAGACCAGAGAGAGGTAACCTACGCGGAAGCAAAGGAGTTTGCTGATCAACACGGTTTTTTTTTTTTTTTAACAAAACAAATTTATATGAGTGCCTAATTTTCAAATAAATGACGGTTTCCTTGATAGGTCTTCAATTCACAGAAACAAGTGCTAAAACGTGAGAATTTTTTTCCCCCATTCTACTTCTCAATTCCTTCTTTCTTTTAATCAGGGGATCAAATGTTGAGGAAAGTTTCCTTCGCACAGCTCAGCTGATATTCCAAGGCATTCAAGTCAAGTGAGTAGAGCCGGCAGTACTGGCCACAATTAATTTTTATCCAGCCCGGAGACTCCTACCACCACCACAGACAATCCTCCAATTCGGGGGGGTCCAGCTCCTGATTCTGTGGACCTTACAACAAAGACAGAGTCCAAGGGATGTTGCTGATTCTTTTGTACTTCTTTTGCTCGCCCTTTTGTTGTCACTGCAACACAAAAAGGCAACTACCTTACCTATGGTCCACAACAAGAATCCAACACAAAAACAAGTTTTCACAAAACGTTTGTTTTTGTTTGTGCAAAACAAGCTTAGCATAATATTTTGCGCTTTACACAACCACCCATTCCAAGATACATTGAAAATTTCTAAGGTCTTTGCTACATAGGAGTCCAACTTTTCCATCCTTTGTAGCTTGCAACTCTGCCTCAAAAGTTGTACCTTTCTGAAGGACGAAGTTAGAACACAAATGAAACTGTGAAATCGAGAGGTACCTTTGCTAAGTGTGTCCATTTGCCACCAATCTCGAAGGCGACTCCCATTTCTGTGTTGGATTTTATCCTTATGATATGGGAGGTGCCTCTCTTTATAATATGGGTAAGAGGTGCTTGTAATACAGATATAGAAACTCCGGGGTCTGTGTCATAGGCATGAACCAGGTCCCCACCGGCAAGAGAGATATTTACAATCTCATCTGGGGAGAATCTGTGGTTTTGAGATGAGTAACGGTGGAAGATGTGATCCAAAATATATACCCCAGTCTGACAATTCTATCCAAATTACTGGGGTCGGGTAGTTTTGCCACACCAGTGCTTGCTCCCCTGGATGTAGCCAGTGTTGCCAACGAGCGTTGTGGGAATCCAGAATCAACTAGTCGTTGTATGAACCCGGTTGGGTAGAATTTCGCGGATTCGAAAGTCGTACAAGAGGGAAGTTCCGCATTTGGGAGCAAGGCAAATCGGGTGTGAGGTGGATGAGGCAAATGCGTAAGTGCAAAGAGAGAAGGATCTGTCCCAAACCAGCATGCGGAAAATTGCTTAATAAAGCGGGTAAGTGTGGCATCACATGCCCCAGCAGCCCAAGCTACATCAAGTAAGTAGTCACCACTTCCTGGAATTCGAGCAAGAACCCAGGCGTGGTTTGGTTGTCCCAACTGTTGACCTTCCTGATACCCAGCACCTTTGCCCCAGCCTAATACTACACGAGCATGGATCCCACAAAGCACGCATAACTTCACAGTCAAGTTGGAAATGCCTTGGCAGACACCTTTGCGCATGGAAAAAACTGATTGTGGGTCACAAGGCAGTCGAGTTCCAGTCCGGTAGGCGTCCACATCATATGTTATATTCTCAGCTACCCACACATAGATAGCACGCAAGAGTTGCCATTGGTCTGAGGCGGCAGCTGCGGAAGTTGTTGAATGTGTGATGGTGGACTGTAATGCATTGACAAGCTCTGGTATTGTGGAAACATTAGGAAGCGCTCTAGTGGCAGAATCTAGCGCAAGGAATTGCACGTTAGGAGGTGGTGGTGGACCAGGGGTGACAGATTGCCATTCAGTTGATGGCTTGTGATGCCGCTATAGAATAGATAACAATTAATTCCGCGCTCTCAATGACTTAAAAGCATTACAAGAGAGTAGTACATCGTCGTATCCTTCGTAATCTTCATTTAAGTTCAACGATCCCGGTACTGTTGGCGTGCCAAAGAGTAAGGCAGGTAGGAGAGGATAGACTATAACACGTGTCCCATCAGGCATTTGGCGCTCACGGGGTTCCCCATCAAGCACAACCTTAAAACGCGATTAGTCAATCAAGGAACAGCAACATGCCATCAGAAGGAGAAGAAAAAAAAAAAAAACGGCCCAGGGAAGGATTCACCTGCAAGTCCTCCTTTACAGAATGTGTAATATCCTTCACTCCAGACTATGGCGTGGGCATCAGGTTCACTTACATAAATTTGGGGAAAGTGGAAGGAACCTTCAACTTGGAGCAGGTCTCCATGGCACGCTCCTTCCACCCACCCACGTGGTGCTTCCCCTCGTCTGATTTACTCCTGGGCCGCGATGCAGGGGGGGCCAAAGCCGCGGCGGACGATGTGGCCGCGGCCGACGGCGGCGTGGGCGGCGGCGGAGAGGACAGCCCCGGGAGGGTGACGAGGATGGCAGGAGGGGCTGCGGCGGGCGTGCCTGCGGATGTGGATGTGGATGCAGATGTGCTGGCAGAGGACGGGAGCGAGGGGGGCGGGGGCGGGGGGAGGGCCCCGCGAGAGGGAGGGGGTGGGGCGACGGCGGCGGCAGGGGGAGGCGGGGGCGGCAGGGAGCGAGAGGGGGGAGGCGTGAGGGACCGTGGCTTGGGGGCCGCGGGCTTGAGACTATGTGATGGGGGAGGCGGCGGGGGACCTCGTGGTTTCTGGGCGGTAGTGGTAGTTGGGGTCGGTTGCATTTCGCCGCGCGGACGAAACAGATTAAATAATTCTTCTGGGAATCACTGGTTTCTGCAGGGATGCCACCACTTTCCCTGGTACATTAACTCAAACTCTACTGGAATTAACCAGATCAGGCCACACCTAGAGCTGGGAGCTGACTCACCACCGAAGCAGAAGCAACTATCCCATCAACAAGCTGGGCCACCAGACACGTTCTACCGTTTCATGGCTTCACACTTCAACCCTTTCCCACATCACCTTCTTTCCCTCCCACAAACCTGGCCTTTGATTTTGAGGAACCTCGTTCAAGTTTCATCTCATCATTTCTTGATTTGAAAATACCCCAGAACGTGGGAAATGCACAAAAGGCAGCACACAGGGACGGGCGGTGGCGCCGACGAGGAGTCAGGCGGGGCGCGGGGCGCGGCCTCGGAGCCTCGCGGCACGTCCGGGTGCCTGAGCAGGGACACAGCCCTGCTCCTCGTGCTCCTGGTCGGCATGGCTGCCGTGGCCGCCGTGGCCTGGCGTGCCTTGATGCCTCCTCCTCCTCCTGCTGGCTCTGGGGTCCCGGTGGAGGGCGAGCCCGGCGCGTCCCATAATGCCCCTGGGATCGTGGCGCCGGCTAGACCTGGCAGCGCGATGGGGGGCGAGGAATGGGATGATGGGAAGCGCCGGTTCGTGTTCCTGTGGTGGACCAAAGTATGGGGGCGAGAGGTGACT
>JAHLWZ010000353.1:0-11839 GCA_020536535.1 Pelomyxa schiedti | reverse complement strand
TGCCCCTGGGATCGTGGCGCCGGCTAGACCTGGCAGCGCGATGGGGGGCGAGGAATGGGATGATGGGAAGCGCCGGTTCGTGTTCCTGTGGTGGACCAAAGTATGGGGGCGAGAGGTGACTCCGGAATACAGGAACTGTACCAAGTGATCGGTTGTTTGTTTTGGGAATTGTGAACCGTGTGTGTTGTGTGCATAGTTCTTCCCCCCTTTGCTCCTCCTTTTTCCCCCTGCATTTCTGTTTCTCACAATTCTTGCAGTGGATTTTCTTTTGAGCTTACACCTAATCGAAGCCGAGTGAAGGAAGCGGATGCACTACTTTTTCACCCAAGGGACTTTTATGGGGATATGCCTCCACCAAATTTTGCGCAGCCTCGTGTACTTCGCTCAATGGAATCCCCAGGTGCTTTTTTTTATGCCATCATTATTGCATTTAACTGTCTCCCAGCAAATGAACGAGGTTCTTCTGACAGATCAAAGCCACAAACTTTGAACAAATACAATATGACAATGACTTACTGGTAAATTGTGCTCGACCCTCGCAGCTGACAAATGCATCTTAGGCGGGAATCGGATACATGGATACCTTACATGCCAAATAACCCTGCCAGAGTACTTATTCCCCCCGTTCCCACTGCACAGAAGCATCGCGGGTACGAACTTTACGAATATATAGTCATATTAAATCACCTTTCTTTTTTGGCAGAAATCCCATTGTGTGGGTGGCAGCAAACTGTTTCACAAGTGCAAGAAGAGAAGTGTACATTGCCGAGCTAATGAAATACGTTAATGTTGATAGCTTTGGCGCTTGCCTTCAGACAAAAAAGTGGGATTCCGGTAAGTTTTACGTGTAGAAGTCATTCACTCTTCAATTCTCACATTCGTAAAGCGCAGTTAGGAAAAGGGAAAAACGGAACAGCATTTAATATTTTTCTTTCGCAATACAAGGTTCCATGCACTGTTAAATGTCATGCCAATCTCAAATCTACAATAGTTTTACCTCTCCTTTGAAAATTCAATTTGCGAGGACTATATCACTGAAAAATATTGGCGTGCACTTACTCTTGGCCTTGTTCCCATTGTTATGGGAGCCCCTAATATTGACGATTTTGCTCCAACGCCACACTCAATTATAAAAGTAAACACTTCTTTTTTCCCTGTATCCAGTATTGATTGCTTAGAATAGGTAACTGATTTCAAGTCGCCAAAGGAACTTGCAGAGTATATCAATCTGCTAGACCAGAATGACACCTTGTATGAGGAATATCTTTCTTACAAGGTTATCCAGGTGTGATTATCTTAAACATTCTCTAACTCTCCAGCAGTCACCAATCAACGGTCCACCAGCAGAACCAAGTGCCGTACTCCAGCCGAAATTCCTGCAGCTTTTTGACATACCCAGGGGTGAGTGTGGACTAATCAAAGCTGTACGAGAAATGAGGCACAACAACAGATACCCAGTCAACCCCAAACCTGACAGTACATGCCAACCCCCACCCACATGGGTCCCTGGCTCAAATAATACCAGAAGGAGTACACCTTCACTCCCTATCCCTCATAACTCAACAAAGCCGAATTCCTAAAGAAAGAAACGGAAAAAGAGAAAGAACCCTGCTTTTTCCTTTGTGCACAACTTTCAAAGTACTTCATCAAAAGATTGATGGCATCGACAACTACGCCAGGTGAGCGATACAGCGGTAGATCTTGCGTAAAGAGAGATTCTAAACGTTTGTGTAGATGACTGGAACTGCAAGATGTGCGGGCGTGTTTTTGACGACCCGGTCGTGTTGGCTTGTGGTCACAATACTTGTTCTCAGTGCGCACAAGCATTAGCTTCTTGCTCAATTTTAAGCGTACTTTAGCCAACGAAATAACTACCGTACTAACACGTTTTTTTTTTTTTTTTTTGTTTTGTTTTTGCCTTGATATTTTTTTAACTAGGGCGGAGGATGGACACCTGTGAATGCTGGAAATGGAATTCGCTGGGGAACTGTATCTACTGAAGAAAATTCTCATCTTATACAGCTTATTTGTCCTACCTGTGGCGAGCCCACAACTGTCACCAGGTATTATGGACATGCAGGCAGTCCCTTCAATGTTTCTTACTCATGATTAGAGCAGATGGTGCAACTTCATTGCCCTCCAACACTACATTAAAAGAGTTTATCGATAAAAAGAAACAAGCCACAGTGGTGCCTCCTTGCACAAAGTGCAGTCGCCCAGCACATATTGGGTAAATTTTGTACTATTTAGAAGCGAAAGGACCAACAACCAACAACAGATTTGAGTCACATTTTGGCTTGCTTTACCAACTCAACTCTTGAACAAATCCAGGTGCCTTGAATGTAACCTTGCCTTTTGTCGAATGTGCTTTGGGTCGCAGCACTCGGCCCAGGCTATGCGCACCCACACAAAAGTACCTCTATCAGATATGAGCACGACAATTTTGTGTCATAAGCATTCTTTAGAAGTTGTTGGCTTCTGCAAGGTACATTTTCTTCCCTCTGCAACACACAACACATTGCCATTAAGGAGCATTGCGAATTGTATTGTCCCTGTTGCTCTGCCCTTGGAGAGCATAAAAAGTGTGTTGGGTGCACGACAATTGAAGAATGTAATTTCCTCTTTTTTTGTCTTCTTTTGACGAAAATTTTCTTAGACCTTTCCACTACACAAAGAATATTACAGAAAAATACCCTTTCTTTTGAGGACAGAATAAAATTGTTTCAAGTGAAGGGCAAGGTTAGTTAACCACATCACTTTCCCTCTACAAAATGCTCTTTAATGTATTCTCTAATGCAGGCAGCAGGCTCACAACATCTCGAAGTATTAGCACAAGAGCACCACAACATTGAAGCCAAAATTCACTCTACTGCAGCCGAGTTGCACAAGCTTGTCACAGCAGCGGAGCAATCGTTAATTGACGAAAGCCGACGAATACAACTTGCTCGACATGATGCTACACTGGTTCGCATGTCTTCACTGGACAATATAATCTCATTATTGCAACGGTGCCGTGAAGACTGTCGCTGGGCTTCCACATCTAGCAATCCACTTACAGTTTTGAGTGCTCTTCAATGCAGCGAACTGGTTCTCGGGCAGACTCACCCAAGCTCGCTTTCAATATCACCTTCTACCAGTGCTGCATCACTCTCACTCACAGGACAGGAAAGTGTGGCAAATGCCCTGAACTCCATTGGTCATGTCATTCATCAACGCCCCCCTCCTCAATTACCTCGGCCAGTTGTTGAGCCTCCTGCTGTTTCCTCTGACGCACCAGTATTCATTTCCTGGAGCCCCTCCAAAGAGCCAGTGCTTGGTTATAAGATTTTTCAGACCATTCTACCCACTCCACGAGCTCCAATCCGTCGAAGTGGGGGGAGTGCCCTCACAGGTGGGGTTGCTGTTGGGGAGACTGCTGCCTGGCTGAGTGCCCACTATACTCAAGAAGAGATTACTACTGAAATATTTTCCGGCACAAATATAGAGCACCATTTCATACCGTTTCCTTCAACTGCAGTGCATGCAACTGGAAAGCGAGTCGCTTTTCAGGTGGCAGCATTCAATTCTGCTGGTATGGGCCCACTAAGTGCTATGCGAGTTGTTGCTCTAGGAAGTCCTGACCCTAATCTGGAAACTAACAGGGCTGCAATTGGAACTCTACAGAATACTGGAAACGGTGGAAGTACTTCCATCTCAACATCTGTTCCTGTTTGGCCTTCCCAACTTCTACCTGATATCGAGGCAGGGCCAAATGCGTGCATTCGCAAAGTGGGTCAACTGAGCACTGGTGCCACTCCAGTCTGGCAGTTATTAGTGGGATTACCTGTGTTCTACAGAACAAGATCTTGCTTCGAAGGTATGCAAGTAAGGACGCTTAATCATGAAATAACATCTGAACAGTCGAAATCATTATGAAACCCAGCAAGGGCAACCTTATGATAGGCATTGTCAAAGATGGCGTTACGGCCCAAACAGGGCAGAATTTTAGCGCGGTAGAAGGGATTGGATGGAATTCCGAAGGCATCATCTATGGTGTTGGAAATCATCCTTTCCCTGAACCAGTGGAATTTTCGCAAGGGACCAAAGGTATATTAAGACAACAGTTGATTTCCTTGCTAATGCCAAATAGTGGGTGTTGCTGTAGATACATCGAACTTCACTGTGCAATTTTATTTGAATCGCGTAAAGTGGTCGTCGCATTTGAGCTTTCCCAACACCTGGCTCTCTGTCCACCCTGCTGTTGCCCTTTTTACCCCTGGGCAAACAGTACAATATCACCCAAACGCCCCTCTGCCTCCCTAGCAACCATGCACCCACAGCGCTCTCTTGTAATGGTATAAATAGAACCCCCCACCGACTCTCTTGCCACTCTCTAGAGAGAGCTAGTCAGGTTTTCTCATAATCTTCTCCATCGTATCCCATCCCAGGTCGAGGTTTGAGAACCCCATCGGCAGGTTTGTTCAATGTCGCTGTCAGTGTCGACAACACCCTGCAGCAGTGGGGAAAGTGTCAGTGTCAGTGGGAGCAATGGGGATAGCGAGACCCTGAATATTCTGGACTATGTGGCTATTGTTGTGTACTTCTTCATACTGGCCACAATTGCGTTTTTCGCGTCCAGAAAGAGGGGCACGGACCCGACCACTTTTTTTCTGGCTGGCAGGGGCATCCCTTGGTTTGCTGTGGGAGGTTTGACGCCATCAAATAAGCTGCTACTTTGTTTCTTTTCTCTTTCTCCTCAAATATATAACTGTGGTGGCGATACAGTACTGACTAACTGTAAACAAAGCGAGCCTCTTCTCATCGAATATTGGGGCCGAACACTTTGTGGGACTGGCTGGGAGTGGAGCAAAGACTGGAATTGCAGCCGCTGGTTTTGAACTCCTTGCTGGTTTGATTCCGATATTGATTTGGGCGAGCTCAAAATAACTATCACATAAGGTGGGCTACTACTGTTAGTGCTGGGTTGGCTCTTTCTACCAGTGTATCAGATTGCTAAAGTCTGCACAATGCCAGAATATCTACAGCGGAGATTCGCAAGCAGTAAAATCAAGTTATACCTCTCCGGCCTGTCCTTGCTCATTTACGTTTTTACTAAAACGTCTGTGGCCCTTTACTCGGGTGGAATTATACTGTAAGGGCTCCTTCAAATCTATTGAGTAGTTTTTAGTTTCTTCCCAGGCAGGAAGTTGGAGGGTGGAATGCGTACCTAGGTTCTCTTGTTTTGATCTTGTGCACTGGTGCTTATTCAGTAATTGGCGGTCTTAATGCTGTCATATAGTAAGGAACTTCCAATCTTTTCTCGTGGTTTAAAGGCCCAGATATTTCTCCAATCAAAAGCACTGAGCTATTCCAAACATTTGCTCTTGTAATTGGCATGACTTGAGTAATTACTTACAGATAAAAGTAATTTTTCCATGCAGGTGGTCTGACGTTAATGTCTATTGCCTTTTGGGAGGTATTTGAAAGCTCTTGATTTGAGGTTCATATCTCCAAGGTTGGTGGAATGAGTGGACTGATGAATAACTATGGAATACCTGATTCATATTTTAACCTTCTGCAGCCTGCCACAGACCCATACTACCCATGGCCTGGTATAAATTGAGTGGTGTGACGTTGCCTCTAACATATAAAAAGGGATGGTTTTTTGTGTTTATGCAAGCAGTCTCTGGTACTGGTGTGCAGACCAAGTCATGGTTCAACGAGCGTATCCAACCTTCCTCATAAAAAGAAGCTAATTTACTTTTTTCAAATAGTTTAAGTGCAAAGAACCTGGATCATGGTCGTGCTGGAACAATAGGGTATGCTTACACAGTAATTTCTCTATATAACTTCCGCCACAGTGCCGCATTTTTAAAGATTTTACCTCTGTTCATGATGTCATTTGTTGGTGTCATTGCCTACGCACTTTATCCTGAGGGTGATCTTATGCTTATCTGAACTGTGTACTGAAATCTCACAGAGGTGTCGCAAAGAGCAGACATAGCATATCCCTTGATGGTGGTGCGCCTTCTTCCAAACGGCTTGCGGGGAGTGATGCTTTCCAGTATGCTTTCTGCTTTAATGTCTACGTGTGTACTGTGTATATCTGCATCTTAATAACTATGCCTAGGCTGGCGAGTGTATTCAACAGGTAGTCTGTAGTTATTAATTAGACTAATTTTAAATGGCGCAGTTGTTCAACACTGTTCACACTTGATTTGTGGAAACATGCTCGCCCAAGAGCTTCAGAACACGAGCTCGTTACTGTAGGCAGAATAGCCACACTCTTTGTAATTGCAACTTCATTTGCATGGCTACCTCTTGTCTCAACCTCAACTGACCAGATTTTTGTCTGTGTGTAGTATTCATTTTGATTTTCCCTTTTCTTATTTTCTCCACAGATATTCAGTCAGTGAGCAATTATCTTGCTCCACCTATAACTGCTGTTTTTCTGGCGGCAGTTTTCACGACAAGAGTTTCTGAAAAAACCGTGCTTGCAGCTCTACTAATTGGCCTCTTTATTGGATTATGTAGATTTACATTGGAACTCGTTTTTGACTAGTGAGGGTTTATTTTCCTTTATCAAAGTAACTCTCCGCAGTTGTGATATAAATTCTGGGTTTACTGACTTAAACTATCTCTATTTTGGAATGTTGCTTGCACTATTTTGTGCTCTGATCATTGGTACCCAAAATCCACCATCCATTTTAATCTTAGTCTCCTAAAGTCATTGGGTCTATCCTGCAGCATAGAACCCCACAAATACCGCTCCCAGGCCTGACCTGGTGGACCATAAATGTACAGATCCTACATATCAGCGCAGTTCCAATGTAATTTACAACCACTTTCAGGATCCCATAAGACCACCCTCACCTGTTCATGAAGAGAGCTCTGCGCAGCTGACCAAATCTAGTGCTGAAGAGCAAAATGAGCAACAAAGTTCTCAGCAAGCACAAATGCCACAACCAGACAATGAGGAGACACTATCGTTGCTGGAAACACACAGCAGTGCGTAAATTCCTTATCAACCAGCCATTCTGACCTCAAATGCAGAGCTTTCAGTGAGGGAAATCAAAGAAAAGCTGCAGAATGTGGTTACACGACTTGGCAAAATCAAAATTCTGTTGATTACCTTCAGTGCACTGTACTGTGCAGCTCTCATTGCGCTCTATGTCATTTTCGACTGATGAGTTGGATCCCTTACCACCACGTTGTAATAAAACTTGGCTTCTCTCCTTATCTTCCTTGTTATTCCCTCTCCTTTGTCCAAGAACCGAAAAGCGAAAACCGCGATTCCCGCAACACAGAGGGAGATGCGGCGGTCTGAGTTTGTTGTTGTTTTCTTGTGCGGCGTAGCATGCGCCATCACCGTGTACGTATCTTCTTCTATTGCGCTCAGCATGTCCGCCTCTACCGCAACCGCCAAGGGCTGCGCTGCTTGCTATTGCTCCCCGCAGGCAACAGCTGCTCCTCTATCCAACCACCTTTCCCCGTCCTCCTCCTCCTCCTCCACTTCCTCGTCGTCATATTCTTCTTCCTCGTCTGGTTCTTCTTCTTCATCGTTGTCGGTTTCATCCAGTGGCGATGACGGAGGAAGAAGGTGTGTCACAGAAGCTGTGCCGCTGCCGGGAATCGACCACGTGTTTGTGATAAGCCTGCCACGGCGTTTAGACCGGTGGACCAGGATGCAGTACCTTCTGGGGGCTTACAACATAGAACACACTATGTGGGCCGGGACTGATGGCGCACTGCTGCACAAACTTTGGCAGGCTGGTAGACTCAGTGAGTATGTTTATACCTTCTTGTTTGCATTCGGGCAGTAATTGTGCAACAGGTTTAACAACACCATTGATTTGGATTATGGGGAACAAATGAAGTACAACAAGCCTCCATCTTATGGTATCTGGGCTCTGATGCATACTGGTGTCCGGCTGCTGCGTTATATATCCAGCCAGGGAGAAGGTTATGGCACTGTACTTTTACTTGAGGATGACGTCGACTTTGAAACCAACATCAGGGACCGGCTTTCTGATATAATGGAGCACTTACCAGACGACTGGGGAATTCTGCGGCTTGGCCACTGCTATGAGAAGAAGGGAGAGCGAGTATGGGGGCCCATTTATCGAACTACGTCTGCCCTTTGCGCTCATGCAGTGGTCTTCCGCAACAAAACTGCTGCTGATTTTATTCTTAAATTCCTGGACAACAGAACGTACATCAAGACTATTGCCAACTGGGATCAGCAACTAAACATTATCCTCTGTGAAAAAACGCCTCCCTTCGCTGTATACAGCATTTTCCCGGAGATTGTGGTGCAGAACAGAAAGCTTAGCAGCGATATTTCCTCCAGTGCTAAATATATATCAGACAAGCTGCAACATTCCGCAGTGGAGCACCTTGTTTCGGTACTCCAAGTCACACACAACTCGAGTATATGAACAACATAAATCAAAAAAAAATTCTCCTCCTATGCCACCCATTAATGGGCAAAAAACCACTCGATTGTAGAAGTAAGACCCTCGTCCAGTTGAACATGAGGTTCCCACCCAAGCAACCTCTTCGCTTTTGAAATATCAGGACATCTCCGTGGCGGATCATCTTGAGGAAGTGCCACATAGTTCAAGCTTGAGGCACTATGGGAAATATCAATCACCTTCTGTGCCACCTGCATCATGGTAACTTCTTCTGGGTTTCCAAGGTTTATAACTTCCCCACTTGAACCTACATTCATTGCCAGGTACAAACCTTTTTATGGCATTACCATCAAGTGTTGAAGAAATTGAATACTCACCTTGAACAAGGTCCGAAACGTGACAAAAACTTCTTGTTTGCATTCCAGAACCATGCACAGTTAGGGGAGTGGAGGAAATAGCTTGTGATACAAAAGAGGGTATCACTCTACCATCAGTTTTCCTCATACGCGACCCGTACGTATTGAAGATTCTCACAATGCGTCCATTCAGTCCATTTCTGCTATTGTCATTAAAACTTACCCAACCACTAGAAATAGGAAAAAAACCTGACATGTGCCATTGTCAAAGCTTCACCAAATCGTTTTCCCTCATCATAGCAGCTGCGTACACCAATAGAGTTGACACAGCCCCAATATGTCTCAGGTTGGGGCACAACAGCCGCACTGCCATAGCACTCCGAAGTGGAAGCAAGCAAGAACCGCGCATTATGTTGCAATGCCAGCTGTATCAAGTTCTTGGTGCCCTCACTGTTGCTATCCAGTATCTCCACTTGTTAAAAACCGGTCATAAGTAATAATCACAAATTTAGCATTAAACTTCCTACAATCTCATATATTAATAAGTATTTTTTATTGCGTGTGGGGGAGAACTCACGTGCATGATCCACAAAATCCACAGGCGATGCCCTGGATGCCAAGTGGTACACACAGTCAATTTTGAGGTTCATGGATCCCCACCAGTCCTCAGAATTACGAATACCCAACAACAAATCCAGTGAGGATTTGTCCACCACGTCGGCCTTCACCAGTTTGAAGTCTGTGCTCGAGGAAGCTTCTCGTAGATTATCCGCACAGCCGGTGCAAAGGTTGTCAAGTGCTATGACCCTATCCCCACGCTTCAGCAAGTAGTCGCACAGATGCGAGCCAATGAACCCAGCACCGCCTGCAACTACGGACACTCTCTTACGTGTGGCTTGCTGTGGGGGTTGCATTGCTGGGCTTTCGGCGGTGGACCTTTTTTGTTGTTTTCCTCTACTTACGCAAGTTCTCCTTGTACATTTGTATCTACGAGAAAAAATTTAGCTAAATGAGGATATGTTTCCTTTCTACGATTTGGTGTTACAGGAAATCCAACAGATTCGGCAGTCTAAAAAAAGCTAGAGGAGAAAATTCTCTTTCTTCAGATAAACAAGCAACACGCAGAAGTAGATGTCTACTGTGCCCAACATCACCCCTTCGTCAAGCAGCCGGATCCAGGGAAGAGTAAACTTACGATACTCAGTTTACTCATTTCGCTTTGAGCCCTACCAGGGTGTGAAATGTGTCTGGAACAGGAATTCCCTGTTCTTCATCAGGAACATCGGAAATGGGTAAGAACCGGAGACGCCGAGGCCGAGGCACCCCCACTGTCCCCTCGCAATCAGCCCCCGTTATCGAAAGCGTTTCTCACCTTATCCCTTCCCATAATCTCCGTTCACCGCCTGCGTCGCCCCCATCTGCTTCAACCACCCTGCTGGATCTGCGGTCCCAGTTCGTAGCCTTGTGCACGATTTCCCACCAGAGGTGCGGATCCCATTATGGCGATCGACTTCCACCATCGTCATTGCTTCTTATAGCGCGCCTGGTGTGGGAGAGGGCGAATTCCGCCGTGAGGTCGTTTGGCGTCAGCCTATTTGGTTCTGAGGGGGAAACATTTACGATGTTTGGTGTGTCAATGGCGACTCTGGGTGTGAAACAGACCCGGTTGTTTAATGAGACCCATGGGGGTGATGTTATTGCAGTAAACAAGTCATATGTCACCGTGAGGAAGCTAGAAGAAGCCGGCTTCAGGTTCTATCAAATGTCCGCTAGCAGTAAAACGGGCAATGGTCATTCAAAACCGGCGCTGTTGTGGGATTGCAGCAAGTTTTCAACTGATGCCGCGTCCGTTGTGAATCACAAGTGGTTGGTGCTCTCCCATGAGTCAGGAGAAGTTGCCATTGTGAACCTGTCAGTGGACCCAGGGAGCCAGCGTGCAGCAATATTGGCACCAGCACATTGTACCAGTGGGGTTTTCCTAGTTCGTGGCCGTGATGAGGCTGTATTCGTTCCCCGTGACCCTGATGCGGAATACATCGATCTTAATGTTTTTAACCTGGAACAGGCCTGGTCAACAAATTCCCTGATCCCTATTGCTTCCTCAAGGTGCTACCTCCCAAAAGTACCAAAAGCTCCGACTAAGCACTACTGGTTTTCCTCATTGGTGACTCTTCAGTCAGAATCACATCAGCGTGTTTTCATTGTTTTGAGCGGGTACCACAACGGTGCCTATATAGTACTGCAGCATTCAGAGTCAGGCAGCCCAAATTCCCCAGTACATACATCCCGTTTTGTATGTTCACCACCTGGTGAAATTCCTGGGGTACTACTTTCGGCCCTGAGTGACAGGCTCTATTGTGTGTCACATGGTAGTACCTTTGAAATTTGGGATTGCAACAACACCACACGCGCACTGAGGGTTATTGACCACCCAGGGTGCTGTAGCATTGTGGAGGGAGTGGCTGGGTTGTTGATGCATTTGAGGAGGGACCACATCCTGGTCACAGAACACTCCTCTGGTCTTGAACTTCTCAAGCTAGGCATTCCTCCTCTTTATGAAATTCTCAACGTGTCCTCCTTCTAGTCAAACACCACACTTCTTTTTTTGTGAAACACACAAGTTCATGGACAAAAGATTTTTCCAGAACAAGATGTACAAGTGGGGGTGACCGATTGTACCAAAAGAAACAGATCCCGAGACCAGAATTGGTGCCGTGTCTGTCGGGAATCAGCCAGCTCGAAATCAGCCACATCTCTTGTGGCCAACGGCACTGCAGCCAAAAAAAAAGGGAAACGTGTCCATGAAAATGTGCTGACATATTTGCAGACATGTTGCAGTGTTGGCTGGCAGAGAAATTTTTGTTTGGGGGCTGAGTGAATCCACTGCCCCCCAGAAAATGGCATTTGGGCAGGTAGAAGAATACAACTACTCTCAAAGATTGGTGATTTCTTACGCACTGGAATGGGGAAACAAAAGCCTAGCTTGTGGAAGAAGTACCTACCGTGTGGGCAGTCTCTAGAACTAATAGTTACATTTGGGTGTGGATCTGTGCATCTGCAAGCCAAGCAGTACAAGCTGGTGCAACAGGC
>JAHLWZ010000352.1:32454-49818 GCA_020536535.1 Pelomyxa schiedti | reverse complement strand
CAAACTGAAGCAAACCGTAAACCAGGTTGCGGAACTGCAAAGGGAAAGCTGGGGGCTCCATCATACTAACAGTGAACGCGGGCTCTTTATCACTGTAAAACGAGGGTGGAATAAGCCCATCGGGTCCGCGGAAGCCGTTTGGATAACCCAGAAATGGGTGCTTCCCACGCATTGCGAGCTCAAACAGAACGCATCCAAGTTCAAATGACATTTCCTGGAAAGTTGTGGTATTTTAGTAAAGGTGGATAACCCATTCCACAAACCCTTTCACAATTCAACATGATGTCACAAGTTGTTTGATCGCTGCCGCGGAGTTCCGGTGAATACATTCCATTTAAAATCTCTGGGGAGGTGTGCGTCTCATTTCCCGCAACGACACGGGAAACTTCTCTCCTACTGAATGACTTATCGGGTCCTGAAAACCTCAAGGAACAGCCCATAAGCTCTGTCAGAACTGCTTCTTCTTTGTTCTGTTTTTTGTTTTAATTTTCTCACGGGGGTAATGCATACAGAAGTGACAGCAATGGTGTCCAGGTTTAACCCAAAGTGAACCACTTGATGAACAACAAACAAGTGAACCAGAGCCGCACAGATGTCCCTTGAATACTTGTGAACAATGCACCAGGGAATGCTGGTTGTAGTTGTGCTATTTGCAAGAGTTGAAGTCTTCACGAGTTTTCCCAACGTCTCAGCGTGGTGTTCATGAATAATCCAATCAAAGATGTTCCGCTGTGGATCAGGAACGAGTTTGTCCTTCAGTGAAGTGGGTAGTATGCGATCGTAAAACTCCTGTGGGATACTGTCTGTGAAGTGACAGAAATACTTGCATATGTTTGGGTGTGGGTCAAGCGTCTCGTCCGGCAATAACTGGTGTCACAGTAAGAAAAAAAGAGGCATAAGTTCGGAAACCAAATATCACTTGCCTCGGCAACTCCGGTGTGAGGCGCCGTCATCACAAGGGTGTAAGATTGGTCTCTGAACATGACTGGGTGCCCATCCCCAATGCATTTAACCTCAAACGCCATCACATCAATGTCTCCTGCATTTGATTTGTGTCATGTTTTTGTTGTTTATGAATTCGTAAAAGTTTATTTTTATTCACACACGTGGTTCAGAGTGGATGAATTTGGCTGAGAACGCACGAACCACCGTGAAGTTTCTCCCCACAATCGCACCCCTGCTCCTCCCACAATCCCGTCCTGGTCGGCGGCTTGTTTTCCCCTGCTGATGCCGCCTTTTCGGTCGCGTGGGTGACGTGAATTCGCGGTCGCCCCCGCCGTCTTCAGCGTCTCTGGAAGGGCTTCCTCGGCTATTCGCCGAAAGTAAGAGAGGCGCTCTCTCTCAGCACCACTGACGTCGTCACCGTTGTTGTGATTCCCGGTTGCGCACAAGTCCGCTGCTGCGATTGTCGGACGAGCGGTGCGCATTCTGCGGCTGTACTCATCGTCCATCGTCTCAAAGACACAAACGCGAATTTTACCCGAATTCGGCCTTGGGCAATTTGGTTCTTGAACTTGAAAATATCCGTTTGTTTTTCCTTGTGGAGCCAACCGTCTTGGGAGGGTTCACTGTTGAGAGAGAGAGAGAGAGAGGAACAAATGCACTTTCGCCGCAGAGGCCGATCACGATTGACCAAGGGTACCATAATGTCGGACGACGCTGCTCAACCAGCTCCGAAAAGGCTACTACTGCTGTTGTTGCAGCGGCGGAGGCTGATCTCAATTTTTTTTTAAAGAGTGTTGTAGAGAGCGGCAAAGCGGAGCAGCTGTGCATGCATTGCACGTGGCTGGTGGTGACCGCTGGGTGGTGTTGTTGACAGCGGATTGTCGATGGAAGCTGCTGCGCAGTGGGTGTCATCGCAGATTCGGTAGTAACAGTGGCACCTGCGGCACAGGCACCTGGACAGCCAGAAGAAGCACACGTGCTTCCACTGTGGGGAGTGAGACCGGAAATTCCTTTGGTGTGGGTGGGGGTTTTCACTTACTTTTACTTTGGAATCTTCAGAAAGAGGGCCATGCATTGTGTGCAATTTTGCTCTGGCTCCTGCCTTCCACTTTTCGCATGTGTTCAGAAGTGCACACTTTAAAAGGTGGATCAGAGGAAAAAGAAGAGGTTCAGAACTTCATTTTTACCTGCCATAATGCATTTGACCTGCCCACGTTGTACCTAGATTGGAGTATCAGCAACAAGATAAGTTAATAATAACCAGTGAATTGAACATTTGAGTGAGGCTACCAAATTCTTGATGTTTGTTGGATACGGCCCAGGCTTTGGACATCTAGGAGCTCAAGGACTCCCCTTATTTCAGTGTTATACTGCCCTATCATGGAGGTTATTGATGGGTCATCAACCCTGGGCAGCAAAACATTAGGACACAAGAGTATTGAACAAAAGTTTACGAAATATCTGCTGCATTGAATAGTATGCTGTCACTTATTCGCATTGAGGAGTAGAGCTCCCAGTGTTCTTCAGGGAAAGGAAGTGATCTGGAATATTTTTTATTTGCTTGCAAATGTTCTTCCCAGGATCCTGTTGGATGTTGAGTGCATTGCATCACAAGGTGGAGAAAAAATGAAGTTGAACCATCAAGGTAAGTCTGAAGTGAAAAAAGAGGGTCTCCTTGAGACCATTTCTCACAGAATTCTGGAGGGAGAGAACCACCATGTTCTGCCATTTCTTGAACCAAACTTTTTTGGTCAGTGATGAGGGCAAAGACCATTGCAGTCAGAGGAATTGATGAGATGTCGATTTCAAATTTCAAGTTGTGCTTAAGTTGGTCTATTCCAGGCGAATTCTCCAACTTCTCACACACAACATTCGGACTGGCACCAAGAGAGAGCAGGCTTGACACCATTTCCTGTTCCCCGCTTACCACGGCAGTGAACAGCGCAGTGGTGTGTGGCTCGTTTAGTGTAAGGCAGTTGATTACAGCAGGGAACCCAGGGTGCTTCAGAATCACTTGCTGGCGTTCCTTGTAGCCAGCCACAAATGCATCCTCTAGACCGTTGCTGAACACACTGCACAGGTGCTCAAAAATTTCCAGCGGAGCATTGCACTGTGTGTTGATTGGATAAGTCTGATCCATTGCTTCAATTGCACCAGCTCCCCACCTCGGGTTTGCAAGCAACCTGACAAACTCAAGCTTTTGAGACCTGCATGCAAGGTCAAGTGAAGTTCCAAGAGCACCCTCAGCCCCAAGCACCAGTAAAGCCTCCCTCTGAGACTCACTGCACGCCGAGAGAATCGTTTCCGTACTTACAGTATCTTCCACTTCCACGCACATGTGCAGGGCGCTGTATCCCATGTGCTTGCCCATGGCATCACAACAGTGCATCACCCCAGCTTTCCACTTCTTCACTAGGCACTCAACTACATTCCCATGACCCTCCCTCACTGCCATCATCAGCCCTGTCATTGAATGCTTCCCAGACACACCATCAACCAGCCACCTCACCCCCTCCACCCCATAATTCCCTGCTGTGATCTCCCCTCTCTTGCAAATCACAGTACCAACATTTCCACCATCGCTCTGAGGGTCGTCATCCCCAACATCAACATTGGGTGTCCCACAACTGGGTTTTGCAGCCGCCGCCCTTTCTGCCCACGCTTCCAGAACCGCGTTCATTTCCTCAAGGTGGCCAAGCGATGCACAAACGTGCACAACGCTTAGCTCCTGGTTACCAGTCACGCCCATAATCCAGGCAGCACTTGGCTCCTCACCCAACGGCGTATCTAATGCCAGTGCCCTCACCTTGTCGGCTTTGTTTGACCCCCGCACCGCCGCCTTGATTATGGGAAGTGACCGATGCTTTCTCTGCCCACAATGGTGGTTTGCGGGGTCTTGTAGGGCCCGACGTGTCTGCGACGTGGGGGACTTGACGAGCAGCATCGCGAGGTATTTCCTCCTGAGGGACGAGTATCTGTCCACCCTGAGGTGGGCCACCTTCTTCTCCAGTTCAATTTTTGCAAGAAGCAGGAGTTGGTCGTCGTTGGTATCCGCGTCGTGATGGGAATCTGGTGAGTTGCTTACTACGTTGCCCATTGTTTACAATGAGTGCACTCCCACAACGAAGCAGTGGCGCCTCAATACACGCGTCTCCTCCAAAAAAGAGTGTCGGCTTTTTCAAATCTGGGATGTGGAGACACAGTCTTGGTCATTGGATACGCGTGGCAAGTAGGAAGTTGATTTCAGGAATCATTCAGAGGGAAGTCTTTTCCCGATAGCACCCGCTCTCCCTGTGATGATGTTTCTTTTGAATCGAGATTGAAAGTCGATTCAAAATGTTTTCGTTCAAAGCGTGCGGTGTCGCATTGGCCCTGCTTTATAACTACCAACTAACCAAATTAACTAATATATTTAAGTAACACACAGTAAAGCACAACAACCAACCAAAATCGACGTATAAGTAAATGCAAGCGATCAAGTGTGTTGTTGTTGGGGACGGTGCCGTGGGCAAGACGTGCTTGCTGATCAGCTACAATACAAACGCGTTCCCCACCGAGTACATTCCGACCGTTATCGACGACTACAGCGCAAACGTTATGGTCGACGGAAAGCCCGTCAACCTTGGATTATGGGACACCGCCGGCGGCCAGGAGGACTACGACCGCCTTGTATGTTACATAACTTTATGCTATCATATTTCATTTTAAGGCAACAACAAACATTTATCTATATAATATTATATAGATAAATGCAATAATATTATATAGATACAGACATGTACGCACTCCAAAAAAAAAAAAAAGAGCTCGAATTAATCCCGTTTCTCAACAGAGGTCTCTTTCATATCCAGCCACTGACGTGTTCCTTGTTGCGTTCTCAGTGATAAGCCCATCTTCATACGAGAACGTGAGCAGCAAGTGGTACCCTGAGATATCCCATCATTGCCCCAAGTCTCCGGTGCTCCTTGTTGGAACAAAAACGGACCTCCGCGACGACCGCGAAGCCCGCGAGCGCGCCAAGATAAAGGCCACTCCCATAACCTACGAGCAGGGGCTGACAAAGGCCAAGGAGATAAACGCGGTCAAGTACATGGAGTGCTCGGCACTGACACAGAAGGGCCTCAAGGAGGTGTTTGACGAGGCAATCAGGTGTGTCAAGTCAACACCAAGGAAGAAGGGTGGTGGCTGCAACATCCTGTGATTCCTATGATAATTCGCGGCTTATTGGACCACCACTCACCATCACTCCCCCAATTTTGTAAAGTTACATAACTAAAAGATTTATGTTTAGCCCAATTCTTTTCCCGATGTCACGCTCATCACTTTTTTTTTTCACTAAAGTGCGTTACCACACAATCAACAAAAACAATACTTTTCGTTTCGTTTTGTGATCACGATGCTTGGTGTGGAACGGCAATTGAGTGCGAGGGATCAGTTTTGTGCCTTGGCTGTTGTTTCTTGGGTAAAAAACAATCGGACACGAGGGTGTGTGTCTGTCTGCCTGACGTTTTACTGTTGTTCATTGTGGAGCATTTTTGCAGAATTTTTCAAAATTCAAGCCCACCCCGGCGCCGGGCTCCCGTCGCCGCATACATCACCTGATGTATGTGTGCAACCCACAGCAGCCCGTGAGCACTACTGTCACATCAAGCCCCTACTCCCATAATTTCGGACACGGCCTGATGTTCACGGTTCAGTCCGGCGGTGGGACTGTTACGTGCCACGACGCGCTCTCAGGTTGTTTGATCTTTTCGCTCTCAGACACCTCCGTAGTGGGTGAGGTCCAGACTCTCAAGGCTGACACCCTTTTAACAGAAACCGTCAGATCTGGTTTTCGCTTCAACGAGGGGTTTTGGTGGTTGATACGACGATGGCATCATCAACGAGTGTCGCAGATCCGGGCACCAACGTACTTGGCGCAAGCAGCAGCCCGCCGCCACCCACAATGGCGTTTGGCGGTGGCGGCGACCTGTCCTACTCCACGGCGTCGTCGCCCCCTTCTTCGTCTTCTTCGTCGCTGGTGCTGCTGTCCAACAGCACCATCAACCTCGGTATCGGTTGCGACTCCCCGGACGCCGTGGACTTCGCGGCCGCCAGCGGCGTCGGCGCCCCGGGCCTCGTGCCCATGACGGACGCGGCCACGCTCGGAGGCGTCGCGCTCGGCCTCGGCCTCGGCGCGGGCACGTGGGGACAGCAACAGCTGCTGCTGCAACAACAGCAGCTGCAGCAGCAACAACAAATTGATCTGCCGGATGAATATTACTGCAGCTGCGACATTCCGATTTCCCTCAGGGTCAAAGTGTATGTAGTGGTACTCTAGCGAATTTTTGAGTTTTGATTTTTGCGTAGCAACGAAAAACCGAAAACATAATAATTATGCTGTGTGTGTGGGTAAGTGTTTTGAGTCTTTTGTTTGATTTTTTTTGTGTGAGGGAGTCACTGACTTGAGGTAAGGTGTGCTCTTGAGGGGCTGGAAAACAAACTGCGGCAAGATAACATGGAACAAGCTGGAGTTGTAGAACCTTTCATTGCTCATGCAAGAATATACTGTGGGTCAGTAAAATTTGCACTCACTTCACTTGCACAACTTGGGGACTCATTTCGAACAGTCGGTTTTCAGATGTTTTTGTGACCGTATCTCTTGAGCACAACGGTCAACCACTCCTACCTTTTGTACTCCAGACAGTTCACAAGGTGTTCACATCCCAATGCAAGTAAGTACGAAAAATTTTATTCTCATTATGTACCTCCTAAATAATATGTTTGTTTGGCATTGCACTCTTAAGCACACTGATTTTTATTATATTGACAATTCCCAGATGGGATGACTGGATTGAAATTCCAATTGCCTACCAAGATATTCCTGAGGCAGCTCAGCTTGTATTTGTTGTCTGGGATGTGCACTCACCTGGAAAAGCAAAGACCATTGGCCGCGCAAGCCTGGCCTTGTTTGGCAAGCGAAAGTATGTTCTTTCTCACTCGCCTTTTCTTTGCACCAATTGCTTCCTTGCTATACTGACCCCACATTTTCCACTCTCAGGCGGCTCAGGAAGGGACACCATCGTATTGTTGTTCGCGAAACTCTCCCAGTGGACCAGTCACTACCGCTATCTTCTGCGCACAACCACCACACCCACACAGCATTCCCCAATTCACAAACCACACCGAAAAACGTTCCACCTGAAATGATGCATGCCATCACAAAGATGGCTGAGGAATCAGAGAGGCTGGAAAAATTGACCAAGAAATACTACAAAGGCCAAATGAACCAATTGGAGTGGTTGGATGGCTTCACGTTCAAAGAGATGGAAGAAATCAAAAAGGTACTAAGAAATTGTCGTTTTATTGTTGACACCACTTCACAAACAGAAAACTGAATCGGAACTTGGGGACTCTATGGTACTGTTTATTCAATTGCCGGAATTCCGTTATCCAGTGGTTTTTTCTGAAAAGGTACACTCTCTTGTCAAATAACCCACATCACCAATGTGATTGCACAGGTCCCTTCCACACCAACCCCAAAGCTCAATGGGCGGCCCCAAGCAAACTCAAGAGCCAACAATGAATTCAATGGGATTGGCAATGTTGTATTGATAGAAGACCCAGAATGTGGCAGGCCAAATCTAGTTGAAGCAAAGCACATGAAGCTCAATAGATGCCTTCACAGACGAGCTCCAAACAAAGATTTAAAACCAACTCAAATTGAAAGCCGAACTGTAATGGTAAGTGTTCCTCAAATGGGTTTGCATGTGGAATAACGTACCGATTTTTAGGAGATCATTAAATATCCTCCAACAAAAGATCTGACAGTGGAGGAGCAGGATTTGCTTTGGAAATTATCACAACATCTCACAAAAAACAAAAAGGTAGGTTTACCTCACTCATTTTTCAGAAGAGGCTCTAACTGGAGAGGGACAAAAAAAAACCAATAGGCTCTCACAAAATTTCTGCTCAGTGTTGACTGGAGCAGTGACGAAGAAGTGAAGCACGCTGTCAGTTTGATTGAAGAGTGAGTAATGGAATTATCATCCTGTGTGAAATTTATACTCACGTTATTACTCAGGTGGGAACCTGTTGAAATTGATGATGCTATTACCCTGCTTTCCAACAAATACCCTCACGAGAAAGTAAAGCAATATGCTGTAACAATATTATCCAAGGCATCTGATGAGGAAATTCAAGCCTATCTTCTTCAATTGGTGCAGTCTGTAAGGTTTCTCCAAATTCCAAGGGGCAACCAACACTCACAGACACTTCAATTGTGATTGGTTGTTAGATACGAGATTCAATCTGATTATGCACACCAACACATCTCAAATTTTATTGTCCGACGAGCTTCAATCAATCCTATCCTGGGGAATTTTTTTTACTGGTGCTTCAAGATGATGACTCTCCCACCTGTTTTATCAGCCACTCACATCCATTAAAGGTATCTGACTGTGGAAGCACCCATTGACAGCTTTTATGAAGGTCTGAAGGAAAAATTTTCAGTGTCTCGGTCACCTGTAATTCTTCACCACCTTGGAGATGATATTAATGTTTAAAAACAAGGTAGATAGAGAGATATCAGATAGACAAGTTAACCTTGTTAACCAAATTAGTACGCTGCAACAACAACTCAAAAACATGAACATCAACAATCGCCAGAAGAAGGTGAACTCCCACCCCCTTTCCACTTTGGGCATTATCTCACTCTCTTGAAGATTGACAAACTGAGACAAATGGTCTCACCAGGTGGCGAGTTCTCATCCCTGTTCTCCTTTGAACCATTGCCTTTGATGCTTGATCCCACAGTTCTTGTGACTGGCATCAATCCAGGTGAGCGATGATGATAGGTGCCTTCCAAAAACAAAAAAAAGCTCACTCTGTGCAGATTCATGCCATATTTTCAAAAGTGCTAAAGCTCCCATTTCTTTGACATTCAAGACCGCAAACAAAGAACCTCCTGGGTACCGGGTAAACAGAATTCTCCCACTTCCTTTTATAAAAATGTTTTAACTTCCTGAATTCTTTTTCAGGTGATATTTAAAAATGGTGATGACATGCGGCAGGATCAACTTGTTCTTCAGATGATCACTCTGATGGACAATCTGCTCAAGAAGGAAAGTCTTGATCTCAAATTATCACCATACAGAGTTCTGGCTACATCTGCGGCAAATGGTTTGTTTTTATTCGCAACAATTATAATAATTTCCGATTTTCATCTTCTCCACAGGGTTCTTGCAACCGGTTGAATCACAATGCCTGACAGATATCATAAAGGAGAGCAATGGAGACATTCATAAATGGCTTCAGCAGTCTCACCCAGACCCGTCTTCCCCTTACGGCATTGCTCCCTTTGTCATTGATAATTTTGTAAAAAGCTGTGGTGAGTTCTCTCCAGAAATTCCTTTTTCTCCGATCTCACACCAAAAAAGCCGGATACAGTGTTATCACACACATCCTGGGAATTGGTGACAGACACTTAGAGAACCTGATGCTTACAACACAGGGGAACCTGTTTCACATCGATTTTGGTTATATTTTGGGGAACGAGCCACCATTCAAACCTCTGCCGCCACCAATGCGAATCTGCAAGGAGGTGTGTGTATCCCCCAGATTGCAATAGAACTGTGTTTCTTACTTCCTTCCGCACAGATGGTGAACGTTATGGGGGGAGTGAATAGCAACCACTACCGGCAGTTCAAGCAATATTGCTGCGAATCCTACAACATCATCCGGAAATCGTCCAATCTGATAATAAGCCTCTTCTCCCTCATGGCAAATGCAAACATTCACGACATTGCCCTGGATCCCGAGAAAAGCATTCTCAGGGTAAAACAGTAGTTCTCATTCCGCTTCTAATGTAATACAGCTGCAAGAAAAGCTGAGGCTGGAGATGACCGACGAGGAAGCGAGCCAAACGATGCTGATGTTGATCACTGAGAGTGTCAAAGCTTGGTTCCCGGTCGTGCTGGACAGCATCCACGGCATCGTCATGTCTTTGGTGTGTGTCACAACACAAACACAACAACAACAACCAACACCTACTATTAACAGAGGAGCTGAAAGGAATACAGTAAAAGGAGGGAAAAAAATGTGTTCTGTGGGGTTCGAACCCACGCCACCGCAGTGAATAGAACCTGAATCTACCGCCTTAGACCACTCGGCCAAGAACACATCACATGAGAGTAGGCACAAGTTGGGGCTTTAAGAACGATTGTATTGAAAATTGACTAGGGTTATGAGTAATGGCTGAAACATTCAGTTGTTGGAGAGGACCTGCACATCACCCACGGTGTAGGATTCAGAGAGGGAAAAGATGAAGCTCCCAGAGAGTGCATCACTGCAGGAAACAGTGCGTGTAGTCGCAGTGGTGATGGTGGTGAACAGCAGGCCATGGTGGAACTTATGGGAGCAAAGGCTCTCAGTGAAGGAAATAGTCCTCACAGGCTTCTGAGGATTGGAAACGTTGAGTATCTCCAATCTTCCAGAGGTTGGGTATGCCACAATGTGTGACTGGTCAATGATGTAAAACAGTGTGGAATTGTCACAGGTTGTGAAGGAGCCAGTCTGTACATTCACCACAACGAGTGAAGTGGATGGAACACTCGTGGAGTGTGTGGGAGGAAATGCTCTGAATATAAGGAAGGAGAACCATGATGTGATGGGCTGGTCATAACAGCCATGAGTGAACCCTCACTCAGTGGGCACGCAATTGAGTTGAAACTTAGCACTGACAAAGTGCCAGTGTCAAATGTCTTCTTGAGGTCAATTACCCTCACATCCCATAGTTGTTTTGAAGCAGTGTGTTGGGTGGCAATGCACAGCTCGTCATCGCCATCAGCAAGTAATGGCCTCTTTGTGGGAGTAAATTCCAAATATCCAGACCAAGGACCATTTGGTGGCCGTGGAATTTCTATCCTCCTCTGGGAGCCACTGGGGAGCGAGTGATTGTCAAGCATCCACAGGGTCATCACTCCAAGGTAATCAACACCCACCACCCACTTTTTGTTGAACCTGGTGAAGATTTGGCCGCAGTCCATTGGTATTGAGGAATTTGCAGGCATTTTTGGGTCATCATTTAGCCTCAACAAGGTGAGCCCTTTGGACATACTCCTTGGCACCATCACCACCTTCTCAGACAGGAATATCAGGCCGGGTTGCTCACTCACTGTGGGGCCGCCAATCACCCTTGGCCCATCAGTGACACCCAGAGTGAGTGAGACACCAAACAGAACATATGCACCCCTGTTGTGTTTGTCAATCACCCTCATGACATATCTGTTTGCGGTGCTCACAATCCACTCCCTTCCAATGTGCGTCACCAACGGCCCTGTCATTGTGGCCACCCCACTTGCAAATTCCCTGCTAACAAATGAGAAAAACAAAAGCAATACTAACAAGCTAATACTTGGTCCACCGGGTGTCAAGTTTGTTGCCCCACACGCCAACAGCCAGGGCCATAAATTGATCCTTCGCTCTCAACTGTTGCATGAACAACAGGGCATTACCCGGTTTACGGCTGACCCACACCATTATCAGTTTCGGTTTTCTCTGAAAATGGTGGTGGGCGTCTGTTTGCTGCCACGTCGTGCATCGTATCAGTTCATGTACGGTGTTGCATGCATGCAGTTGTCATCATTGAGATGACGAAGTGGATAGTGGCACTGTCCCCACACGCGTTGTTACTCCTCGCGTCGGGATCGCGACTTCTTTCGCGATGGTGGCACTGTGTTCATCTCGAAGTCTTCAAACTTTTGTAGTAGCCTGGTGCGTCGCCTCGGCCGCGTATTTGTGGGAGTGACCGGATCATCAGTGCTTGGTGTCTTCTGCGAAGTGGGTCTCCACTAGCAGCGTTCCGCTTCGTCATGTTACGCTCTGCCCCTTCAGTAAGTACGTTCTCTTTGTTAGCATTTGTTGCCACCTTTCCCTCTGGCTTCTTCTTCCACTTGTCATGGCGATTTTCTGTCGTGAGTGTTTCGTAGCCTCTTCCTCCAGGCTTGGGTCAAAGTCATCATCCACCTCTGGTGCCTCAGTGGGTGTGTTCTGTCCACCTTTGTATTCCTGCATCCAGCTCACATGAATTAGTTGTGTGAGGGCAAATCCCCTTTCATTTTCGACCTGATACAGATTATCCCCAATGCACTCTGTTATGACAAACGGTCCCTCCCAGCGTGGAGCAAACTTTCTAGCTACTACCACTGAGGATATGACTGCCCCTATCAGATACCAATATGTCTGGTGGCCCCATATTGCAGATCCAGTGATCCACAAACACCCTGGCTGTGGTGCCAGCATCTGCTGTTGCATCCACCATTGGCCAGCCAGTGGATCCACCATGACAAGTATGTATTCATTTCCCTGATTTGTCCTTGTTAACTTTCTGCAATATGGAGCCACCAGATACTCTATCCCCACAATGTGGTTGGGGTACAGTGGGCATGGCAGACTCTTAGGCACACCTCTGTGTGACTGCTGGGATTATAGCATTGGCACTTGCCACTTGCCATCAGTATATATCTGTTGCCATCTCTGGCCACCAATAGACTTTCCCTAATTTATAATTAATCAGTTTCACAGCACTTGTTGGTGATTTTTTGGTACAACTCGATTTTTGCCACCCACAACTTGGTGTTTTCCAAGTAGTGCCAACCGACAACTAACTAACTGACAACAACAGACAACAGCATGGCAATGGCCAATGTCAACACAGAACAAACAACAACAACAAAAACAACAACATTAGACTTCCCCTAAAACAGTCTTCAGCCAACTGGGGTGTTGTCTTCCAGCCAACAACTCATTTGACAGCCAGCACGTGGTGTGGGGGCTGGCACAAGGGGTGGCAGCCAGCAGGTTGTGTGGCAGCCAGCACTTGGCATGGGAGCCAACATCTCAGGTGGAGGCTGACAAATTGTGTGGGAGCCAGCACCTGTTGGCTGTGGGAGCCTGCAAGCCTGCCACGCTCTGTCTGTGGGTGTGTGGCAGCTTGCAGTTTTGTTGTTTGTGCATGTGGCTGTTGTGGTGTGTGGTGATTGTTGTTCTACAGCCAAAAAACAAAACAAATTTTTTTTGTTTTATTTTTTGTTGGATTTGGATGCTGCGGCTGTGTAGGGTTGGGGCACAGTGAAGGTGGTGCTTTGGTGACCTAGAGGGGATATGTGGAGTATCAGGAGTGACGCACAATCAGTTGTCTAACCCGGCTGCTGCCAGATATCTATCTATGGTGGTTATCAGAACTGAGAAAAGAAAAAAGAAAAGAAAGAATACACATGTGCTAAGCCGGCAATGTGGCGGGCCTGGAACAGAGCAGAGGCAGTGAAATGTTATTCCTGGTGCCTTTGAGACCGCTTCGGCCTAAGTTGAGGTGAGGAATACAAACAAAATGTAATGGGCTAATACCTGGTGACAGTAACTGGCTAGCCTGGAGAATAATGCTTTGGTGACCTAGAGGGGATATGAGGAGTATCCGGAGTATCAGGAGTGACGCGCAATCAGTCCCAAAAAAGAAAATAAAATAAAAGAAAAGAAAAAAAGAAAAGAAAAGAAGAGAGACCCTGCCTGGGTTTCAGCTAAGCCGGCAATGTGGCTGGAATTGCGTGGAGGCAGTGAAATGTTATTCCTGGTGCCTTGCAGACCGCTTCGGCCTAAGTTGAGTTGAGGAATACAAACAAAATGTAACGGGTTTCTACCTTGGTGAGTGTATGGCAAAGTTTCCCCCACCTGCAAAAAGTTAAAAAGAGGTGAAGCGAGAGAGGAGGGAATACCACAGAAAGCTCCGCATCGATGACGGCAATGCAACGCAACGCAAAGCAACGCGACGCGACGCAACGCAACGCAACGCAACGCGACGCACCGCACGACAACACAACACCACTATTTTGGCCTCACATCCATCCCTTGCCGTCTCCGCCTCTTGACACTCACGACCCCCATTGCACCGGGAACGTACAAGTACATATGGCCCTCTCTGACTTGTTTTTTTGCTTTAAATTTTTTTTCTTGCAACTTTGTTGCAGGAGGGGAGGCTGGCCCAGAGGAATAGTGAAACAAAGTTGCAGAAGACCATCGGTCGGTCGTCTTAGAAAAACAATAAATAAATTTTAATTTAAAAAAAAAAAGAAGTGGTCCGCCAAGACAAGGGCCGATGTTACTGGAGGTGTAGGGGTTGTGTTGTTGGGAGGTCTGTTGGTGTGGTGCCAAGTGGTCACGATCTTCCAGGTATTGTGCTTAATTTACCCTCCCCGAAGTAACTGCTGCCAGGGGTTCCTGGTTGGCACTGAGGGGATGCACAGGGGAATTTGGTGGCTCATGTGATTTTTCCCAGGTATCCCCTCGTGTCCTGTTGTGTTGTGTCTCACTTCCACACTTGTTTTATTTATTGTATATATATCTGAACGCATGGAGTGGTGTTAAATAATAAATTATTTTAACATTTTATGTCCTTTATTTCGTTATCTTATCAACTTTTTAAATTACTTTAGGTCTTTTTCCATCAACCTGTATGAGGAGTCATTGCCGGCGTGATTTTCTGTATTTCTGGCAGCTTGCCACTGGTATGTGGCTTCTTTCCTCGTTTTCTCTTTTTCCAGTTTCACCTTGTAATAATAGATGCGGAATTGCCGATTGCCATCTGCAGCGCTGAAAGTCAATGTACATCCCTCTCCCTTTTTGTCATCACACTCAACAGTACCAGGAACCGCGGGCCGCAGCACAGCGAAAACGGGAACCGGACTGAGTATTCTTTTATCTCCGGAGAGGATCAAGGTACTCAACAATATAACTGCGGTGCCAAAACCAACCACTGTGTTACCTCACCGTCACCCACAGCCGTCTCTCCATCTCTCCACCACACCCCCATGTCATCAGACAGGAGGGGATTAATTGTGAGGAAAAATAAAAAAAAAATTTTTTATTCTATTTTTGCAATGATCTCAACCCACAGCAGTACACACACACAGACAACAAAACTGCAAGCTGTCACACACCCACAGACAGAGCGTGGCAGGCTTGCAGGCTCCCACAGCCGACAGGTGCTGGCTCCCACACAATTTGTCAGCCTCCACCTGAGATGTTGGCTCCCATGCCAAGTGCTGGCTGTCAAACGATTTGCTGGCTGCCACACAACCTGCTGGCTGCCACCCCTTGTGTCAGCCCCCACGCCGCGTGCTGGCTGTCAAACGAGTTGTTGGCTGGAAGACAACACCCCAGTTGGCTGAAGACTGTTTTAGGGGAAGTCTATTGTGGGATGGCCGATGGCACCGAAGAACGAAGAACGTTTTTCTCTGTTTGTATGATGCCGTTTCCTTTGGGGCACCAAACACAAAGGGAAAAAAAAATTTTAGTTTTGTTCAAAAACTAAGAACACAAACACTTGGTTTTGTGGGGTGTGTCAGTCCTACATGGGTGGAGTTGTGAGTTAGAATCTGTAAACTGGGCATGACAGAATCCACTTGGTACCGTTCCACCTGGGTGTTGATTGAGTGAGATTTGGAAACGAAAACCACTGACCTGGAATCCAACACTTTGAGCAACGGGTGTGTCATGTCATGTGTGTTGCGCTGTGTGTGTGTGATTCAGAGTTAAAACTGGTGAATAAGAGAGGCAGGATCACACACGCTTCCGTAATAACTCCGGCACGAGAATTCCCGGTTCTTCTCACATGCTTCACACAAGTCATAGTCGTTGCACACCTTTGGCTCACTTCAGTCTTTTTCGTGTTTTTTGTGGTGGGATGTGTGGAGACACACACCAAGCACTTCCAGTTGATTCCCTTGCATCTCCCCATGCATTTAGAGCCTTTCCCGTCACATGAGGCACCTCGCGGATTGTTTCCGCGCTGACCGGGGGGATACAACTCATTCTCAGGAACAACCACCTCCCAGAATTTTGAGTGCTCGTGCTCGAGCGGTCCTGCTTTTCGGCAAGTGGAACATATTTTGTAACTCTCACATTCAGAGCACTGTTTGCAATGATTGGGGGTCAGTCAGATTCGTTGTGAGAGCATGAATGAAAACCTGATACTGAACTTCACCAAAGGGTCCGGCACACACACTGCAAATCCCAGCATGAATTGAATGTGATGGGTGAAGTTTGAGGTTCGGTTGGGTCCACCTGAAAGGTGTGGACACTTTTGCCATGAGATGGGTTCTGTCGTCAAAAAAAAAAAAAAAAAAAGAGTGAGAGATGGGGTGGGAGAAAAAGACGTCGACGAACCTCGGGTGATGAGATTCACAGTTTTCACACAAATAAACATCATTGCAATGAAGGCACTTGAAGAAAACTTCCATTGGAAATGCATTGCAATGGTCACAACCTCTGAAATATTTTGAGGGCAGAACGGAATGAGATTGCATCAAAACGGAAAGGCCACTTACATGTGAGAAACATCGAAAAATATCTTCTCCCACCAAGAAGCATCGTTGCGACCTGTCGGAAGAACAATTCTGCTGTGTGAATATGCAACCACAACTGTCGCAATTTTGGATGGAGGTGCGGCCGGTTCTTCTTCTTCAGGATCCGGTTGTGTTGCTGCTGGCTGAACAGCAACTGTGACAGCAGGAGCGGTGGGAGCAGTGACTGACGTGGAGGGATCGGTTGTTGCGGGTTCTGCTGTTGCACCAACCGCGTTATTTGCGGAAGGCGAAGGTGAAGGTGGTTGTTGGTCTCCCCCGGTGGATGAAGTCCCATCATCATCCTTGGTTGTTGTTGTTGTTGTTCCTGTTGGAGCTTCTTCTGTTGTTGTTGTTGCTGCTGCTGCTGCGGCGGCGGCGGCGGCTTCTTCAGCGAGTCTCTGCCTTTCAGCCTCCGCAGCGACTTGCTTCTCCATCCTCTCTGCTCTCCTCTTTGCCCTCAGCTGCTCCCTCTCCATCGCGACCCTCTGCCTTTCCTTCTCGTCCTCGATTGCCTTGGCCTCGGCAGCAGCCTTCTCCCTCGCGGCGGCCTTCTCGGCCTCCAACGCGGCCATCTGCTCCGGCGTCATCTCGTCAGGCACGGCGAAGTAGCCGTACCTGTGCCTGCACATCTCGATCCAGAACGGCACGGTGCCCATGAGGTCGTGGATCCTCCTGCACGCCCTCCTCATCGCCATCAGGTCCGCTGCGCCCCTCGTGTTCCGACGAGACACGAACTGTGGCGCCGCGTCCCCCTCCATGGCCTTCTTGACCTTCAGCAACTCATCGTATCCATGAAACATTGAGGTTGGTCTCGCCGCCGTCTCGGCTGGCATTCTGGCCACCATCGACAGGGTGATCCCCGAAGGGACAGCGGGTGGGGTTGTTGTTGTTGTTTCCTCGGTAGAAGCCGTTGCCGTCGCTGTTTCTGTGTTGGTGGTGGTTCCATCATCAGGAGCTCCTGGGGCGACAATGTTTTTGCTTG
This sequence comes from Pelomyxa schiedti, assembly GCA_020536535.1. Classification (NCBI taxonomy): domain Eukaryota; phylum Evosea; order Pelobiontida; family Pelomyxidae; genus Pelomyxa; species Pelomyxa schiedti. Next base: position 32,514 of record JAHLWZ010000352.1, on the reverse strand, counting down.
TTGTTGCGGTGATTGGGGTTGCATCGGCGGCCACGTAGGCAGCGATGGCGACGATGACGC